>JASAMX010012634.1:0-21116 GCA_030248175.1 Microlaimidae sp. YZB2_3
AGGAAAAAAAGAGTACCATCCCCTTTCATTTTCAATACTTGATACTATTGTAGAACTTTGCAACCTGATTCCGGGCAAATTTAAATCGCCAAGAGCAACTGTTGGGCCACAAAAAGTCTCTGTTAACTCTCCGAGTAAATTAAAACAAAGCTGGTTTTCGTCAATCCGACCCACTTACCTATGTATCATCCAACTCTTTTTTTTGTTTTTAAGGAGATTCAATCATAGGGTAACTTATTTAAAGTTTAGAAAAAAAGCGTGCGATTTACCCTTCCCCCTCCAAAAAAACAACTAAGCTCAATCAACTAACAAAATCGTAACTTTTAAAAAGCTTAATATTAAATCTTACTGGCTTAATTAATATTGTTATTTAATCATAATGCACCGTTATTGACTAAACTATTGTTTGTAATAAAAACCTTTGATTGAATGATCTGTATTGTACCCAAAAAACTAAAGGAGAAAATTAATGTGAGAATTTTAGAGAACGACAGGTTTAGAATTTTAACAAATAAAATTTTTATGAGATAAGAAACTTTAATATTTGAGAGGGAGGATACTAGACGCGTTCCCATCCCATGTTTTGTTGATCTATGCTTTGTCGGATTGGATTTTCTTCAGAAAATAATAAATAAAAAATTTATTCAAATTACTTGGGTGTTCTCTTCGAATTCACAACGTGAATCCCGACGCAGTCTAGGATTTTCGTCTTTCCATTCGAACTCCTTAAAAGCATATAAATATAGAAGAATGTCATATACATTAATATACACAAAAAACTGCCCCAATTAAATTCAATATAATTATATTTTTTATATTTTGGAATTATTCCTTCATAATGGTAAAAAGTGAGGCTTTATTCATTTAGACAAACGATAATTTATTTAAACAAACGACTTACTTGATTGTAGGGACAATAGTCAGCTAATGCAACACCGCCACCGTAAAGGTCCAAATCGCTACGGCTAATATTTGGAAGATAATCAAAATTCTGAAATTGAACAATAAAGCAATTGTTTTTGCAAAGATAGTTAGTTCTTAATACACCTTTTTTAAATTGAATATAAAGAAATAGGTACTGCATTTTATAGAACATATCGTCGTTCGTTTGACACAATGAGTCCATGTAAAAATCTTCTTTTGATTATATGGTATTTTAAGGTTATGTTCAGAAAAAATCAGATTTTTAATCATGACTTTTGTAATTAATACCAATTATTATGGGACCATAGACAGGCCATCTTTTGTCATACCAGGCATTACATTTAAGTGTTACCATTACTGATAAATTAAAATTTTTTTTATTTGATTCTTTTTGTCACTAAGATGTTTTCAAACTTTTCCTGGGTCAAACTGATTGGACTCATTGCCCAACACACAATAGACCATACATGGGCACGGGGGGGTTAACCCCCCCAAATTCTGAGAAGGGGGGTTTAACCCCCCCCCACTCAGAAGTGGGGGGGGGGAGAAAAGGTTAACCCCCAATTTTGGAAAAATGAAGAAAAAAAATGTCTTTAAAATGACTTCTAACTGTCTCCAAACTTAAGTTTTGAGGTTAAAATGAATGTTTTAAGCAATAAAAAGCTCAAAAATGCTATAAAAAGGGCTTTTTGACCTAAAATTAGCGTTTTTTACCTATTTTTTTTTCAAAATCGAAAAACGATATGGGTAAAATGCACTCCAGAAAAAAAACGATATGGGTATTTTGCGTTTCTCGGATTTTAACCCCCCCTAATTTGGGGTTTAACCCCCCCACTTTGGACCAACTTGCCCATGTATGCAATAGACTGATTGGATTCCTTCTGTTTCATCCAAAATTTTCGCAAATTTGCTATCACAGTCAGTTTGTAATTTAATTGCAATTTATATAGTATTAAAAAACTTTGAGGAACGTGTGCACAGACCTGTGCACTGCCCCCCGGGTTTAAACGGGGGGGGGGCAATTACAAAACGGTGGGGGCACGGGGGAAACATTCGCACGGTGGGTTCCATTCCATTCCAACGGTGGGGGCACGGGCAATTCAACTTTTTTACAACGGGGGGGGGCAAAAAACACGGCGGGGGGCTAGCAGGGGGAAAGAAAAAAAAGAAAAAAAAGGGAAAACAAGAAGGGAAAAAAAAAAAAAAAAAAAAAAAAAAAAAAAAAAAAAAAAAAAAAAAAGAAACCCCAGAGTGGTCCGGCCTGAACCCCCACTAGCGAGGGTGACCCCCCCCCCCCCCCCGACCAATTTGGAAGTATATTTTTTATTTACTGTCAAAAACAAGGGTTTTTAGTTAAAAACAGTGTTTAAATACACTTTTTAGGCCTAAATAGGCTGTTTTAATACATGAAATTCAATATTAGACCTAAAAACACTTAAATTATTGTTAAAAAAATTTTGCCAAAAAATTGGACCCCTCTGACACTGACCCCCCTAAATTTGAAATCTCGCACCCGCGGTCGACCCCCCCTAAAAAACCAGGGGGGCCCGGACACCCTAAAAAATTTTGGCCTTCCATCTGGGGGTGGATCCCCCTAGCGGACCCGACCGAAAACACCTATGGTTCGTTTGCATAGCCAGAGTTTTCAGGTAATTTCCTTCAGGAATGCTGCTGCCTTTGCGGGTTGAAACCATAGGTCTTCTACTTTTAGTGTGGTAGGATTTTTGGTGCAGTTGAAAAGGTGGTGGACATCATGCGGTTTCTGGTGGCATTTTGGGCATTCATTTTTGATTAGTGGGTTTATTCTTGATTTGTATGAATTTAGATGATGACAAAATCCGGATCTTAGTTGTGACAGGAGTGCTCTTAGTTTTTTTGGAAGGTGTTGTTCGCTTTTGTGTATTTCATGGGGTTTGCTTTTTAGTAGAGGATTGGGTTGGAGTTGAGATAGAGATTCTTTTACAAAATAGGTGTGAATGTTAGTCCGGATGGCTTTTTCGGTGAGATTTGGGTTGAAGAAACTTTCTGCTATGGGGCCATATTTTGATTGGAGGGTGTGTTTCATTTTTCTTGGCCTAGATTTGTTTGCTGTGATTTTGTTGGATGGGTGAGTCTGTTGCAAAGTCTTGGCAAGAAATTGTGTTGCAAGAAGAGATGTGTGGTTTTCAATTGGTAGTACTTTAGTTTCTTAATGAAGATGATCTAGTGAGGCCTTTTGTGGCAAGCAGTTGCTATCCTGAGGGCTGAGTTTTGTGTTGATTGAAGTTTCTGGTAATGGGATTTTGAAAGGTTTGGTGACCATATTGGTGTTCCGTAGTTGAGGATGGGTAGCTTTGTATGAGGCTACTATTGTTTCTTTTTGTTGTCCCCAGCTGGTCCCAGCTAGGGCTTTGAGGATGCTATTGCGTCTAGATGCCCTGTTGTTGATGGTGGTGATGTGGTTGTTGAAGGTTAGTTTTGGATCAAAAGTGACACCTAGGATTTTGGGGTTTTTGTTGAGCGGTAAAAGTTGGTTTTGTATGGTCACGTTTGGGTGGTAGTGGTATTCTTGTGAAGATGGAGAAGAAAAGTGTAACTGTAGATTTTTTAGATAGATAGTTTGAGGTGGTTGAGATTCAGGTATTGATTTTAGAGTGTTAAGATAATTGGTGAGATTTGTTTCCATATTGGCTATGTTGTTTCCAGTGGAGTAGACTGTGGTGTCGTCAGCATAGGAGAGCGATTTTGACGCCAGCAGGTGGAAGAGGTATGTCCAATATGTAAGATAACACCAATGGTCATAATTTTAGGGTACTTTTTCATTTTTTGGCGGGGGGGGGGGGGCAATAAAACGGGGGGGGGGGGGCATTTCCAGACCGGACACAGGTCTGTGGGCATGTGCTGAAATCAATAAAAACAATATAAAACCAATTTTAACTCTTAAAATTATGGCCGCAGTCAAATAATTTAAATTTCAAAAACAATTAAAAACAAACAAACAACAACAAAAACAATTTAAAACTTATAAATTTGTGTGTCAGAAAAAATGGTGGTTCCTAGAAAATTAGTTTTAAACCATTATACATTTTTTATAAATTAATTACTATTTAATGGGGTTAAGTTATAAAAAGCGTTTTAAAGTACTATTTTGAAGAAAAATTGCATTTGTAAAAGGTAATTTAACAATGGTTAACAATAATCTCTGGGTTATAAGAATCTTAGACTTTTACAAATAAATATATTTGGCCCCAAATTTTTTTCCTCAAAATCTTGCCTACTTTTTGGATTTTTTGGAGTTATAAATCTCCCAAGCATAGATCAACAAGGGGTGTAGGGTGGGGTTCACCCCCCTAGCATCGAAGTTTTGCCCCCCTCCCCGCTAGAAAAAAATCGAGGGATCCCCCCTCCCCCCAAATTTTCGAATTTTTTACTCTTGAACCCCCTTTAGATTGTGAAATCTGACCCCCCTCCCCTTTCGAGAAAATTTTAAGTACTGGAGGGGGCGGCGCAAAAGCTTTGGACTGTTTTTTTAAACAACAAAACTTTTTTCAAAAATATTTGACAGAATCCTGTACACAATTACTTTGTTCAATTTTTTGACAGTTTATTATTATTACATTCATTAAAAAAGGCTTAATTTTACTGGAGTAAAAAACGTTTTACCATAATTGATTAGTAGCACATACAATATAAGAAACGTTAATAGAAAAAAAAATTTCACAATCCCAGTATTTATCATAATATTTAATAAAAAAAACCTCACATCTGAGCTGGTTAAAATTATTTACCTGATATTCTTCTGGAATGCTTTTAGGATATTTCTGCAGGTTGCATAGCGCCATTGAATTTTTTTCTACTGTACATGTCGTTAAACTGTCTTTTTTGTTTCGAACTTTATCGCAGTACGGCAAAGGCGATAAGTTTCTAAAAATGAACATTTTTCCACATAGAAATAAAATATTTAAAAATAACTAAAACTAAATTTTCTACTAACATGACACGAGGCAAAGTGTACAAAACGATTAGTAGTTTTAGAGTTGAAGACTTTGAAAATTGCCTTGCTTTTTAAAAAAATTAAAAAACTGATTTTGACAACCTTAAATTTTCGGTGGAATTAGGTTTTGCTAATTGAAATAAATATACGATTATTTTGTGAAAAAATAACCATTACTTTTAATTTTTAAATTTTTTTAATAATTAACACATATTATGTAATGTTTTTTTAACTAAAAAAACATATATTCAAGACTGACCTTTCCTTTCTGAGTTTGATCCACTCCCCGCAGCTCTTTTTGACGAAAGGGCAGCCGAGCTTTTTTCCCCAGTTGAGTTCTTCGGAGACACTGAAGTTGGACACGTACCAGCCTGTGTCCTGCATGAGCGCCAGCGTCATGCGCGAATACACCGGGTTCTGCGTGTGCGTTCCCGTCATCGCCTCGTTCTACAATCGCATAAGCAAATTTTATTTTTAGAGAAAAACATATCGTTGTTACTACGGCAAATGAGCCACGATTCGTATAAAATATTGTGGCTGTGACTCATTTTAAATGTAAAACAGGACCTATTAACTACAGAATAAGTCACAGTCACGTGTATTTTATAATGACAGTGGCTCATTTTGCCGTAGTAACGAAGCAATTTAAGAAATGTTTCATAAATCTTAAAAAAGTGAAACTTGTTTCTGCAAGTCTAATCTGAGATGCATTCATTACCATACACATTTGTAAATTTTAAATGTTATCTATTGAACTAATTTCATATGGCTTGCATTTGCTTAAACATTAGTTTCATTGATAACTTAACCTCGCCAAAAAAACAAACTTCATTTTGTAAAAACACATAAGCAACAACCAAAAAACAAAAAAGAGAAGAATCAAATTCAACAAAAATCCTATAGTTATGTAGCAACTACATGGAAATATAGCTTTTAAATCGACCTGTAAAAATTCGTAAAACTGTTTTCCACTGTGCACATCTTTTAATGGATTTAACCCTAGATTCTACTATTAATTTTTTAGATATTAGGTAAACGTTGGCATACCTCAAAAAGTCTCTTTTCCCAATGGGTAAGTACGGTTCCCTCGGGTCCCTGGTTCTCCAACTCCGCCCCTTCCAGATCGTAGCAGCCAAAGTGCTGGCGGGCCTCTTCGCGGACATTGGGGGTCACCACCATCGTCACCGTGTGGTTACGCCGACCCCCGCGCGCCCACCAGTCCTCCCGCGTCACTGTCTTTACTGTGTTTTTGCTCCATTTGTAGTGTCTACAATTGAAATTCAAATATTATCCAGATATTTCGTTCTTTAAGTAAGTTTCAAAGTTCTTTCGCGTCATAACTGAGAAATACGCGTCATAACTGAGAAATAAAAAAGAAAAAAATTTTAAGAGTTAAAATTTGTTTTATATTGTTTTTAATGATTTCAGCACATGCACACAGACCTGTGCACGGTCTGGAAATGCCCCCCCCCCGCCAAAAAATGAAAAAGTACCCTAAAATTATGACCATAGGTGTTTTTGGTCGGGTCCGCTAGGGGGGGGGGGGGCCACCCCCGGGTGGAGGGCCAAATTTTTTTTTGGGGGGGTCCATTGGGGGTCCGGACCCCCTGACTTTCTAGGGTGGTCGACCTCGGGTGCGAGATTTAAAATTTAGGGGGGTCAGGGAGTCGAATTTTTTAACAAAATTTAAGTCAATAATTTAACTAAACTAAAATAAAATAACAAAACTCAATAATTTAAGTGTTTTTAGGTCTAATATTGAATTTTATGTACTAAAACCGCCTATTTAGGCCTAAAAAGTGTATTTAAACACTGTTTTTAACTAAAAAACCGTGTTTTTGACAGTAAATAAAAAATATACTTCCAAATTGGTCGGGGGGGGGGGGGTCAGTCTCGCCAGGGGGGGTCAGGCCGGACCGCTCTCGAGCTTTGGGACGGGGAGGGGAGGGCCCTGGATTTTTTCTAGGGGGGGTCCAAAATTTTGGCCCTAGGGAGGGTGGACCCCTCTGTCCCCCCAAAAAAAACACCTATACAATATACAATATCCTACAAATTAAGTCTCCTGTTTGTACGGGATGCTGATAAAAATTTTTTCCAGTGAATATTACTATTTTATATATAACTTTAGATTACAAACAAAACGCAGTCATAAAAAATCAAAACGGCAATTACGAGTTTTTAATTTATAATTTAAAGTAAGTTAAAAACAATTTAAATAAACTTGAAATCATAGGTGGGCTGTGGGTAGCCTCTCGGATTTTGGGGGTATACTATTCCCATAGGTGAGAACGGTCCGAGAAGTTAGGGGGCGTAATTACCCGGGATAAATCAAATTTTGAATTCTAGGAAGTGGTTCCAGGGGGTCTGAACCCGATTAGCTTTTTAGAAGGGGTCGACCCGGGGTGCAAAATTTTGAAATCTAGAAGGGGGTCAGGTAGGGTGCGGCGTCCAACGCAAAACAGTTTTAAACCATAATAACTTTAATAATTGTTCTTTTTATAGGACTACATTTTATTGAATAAAAAGGATATTCTGGTGTAAAAAGGGTGTAAAAACATGGATATGTGTTAAAAATTCACGTTTTTGGAAGAAAATTTAGTATAAAAAAAGCACCCAAAATTTTTTTCCTGAGGGGGGAGCGGGGTCAGATTTCAAATTCTAAAGGGGGGGTCAGGGGTAAAAAAATTCGGAATTTATGGGGGAGGGGGGCCTAGATTTCCGTCTAGGGGGTGGTCCCGAAATTTCGAGGCTAGGGGGGGTGGACCCCACCCTGCCCGCTCCCTTTCATACCTATGGGCATACCCGACCCCCGAAATTTGGGGGGGGGGGTGTCCCTAAAATTTTTTTTGGGTATACCTCGAATACCCCATTTTTAGCGTTTTTAGTACTGGGACCTCCAAAATTTTAGGGGGGGCGTGTCGGCTATAATAGGGATTTTGGGGGGTATTATAATCCCCAAACCCCCCTGCCCACCTATGCTTGGAATGTCCTAATAACTATACAGCTTTCTAGATGTTTTTTTTTGGAGTGGAGGGGGAAAGAAAGATCGAGAAAAAAATTTTGTTGTCTATTTCAGACGGTCTAAGATATATCCATTTAATTTTAAGAAACAAAATTTTAAGCGAAACTTTAAATTTTTAGGGAGCATAGGATTATCAAGACTGTAAAACTTACCCCCGTTTATCTTTGTACTTAGGACGATTGTTTTGGTCCCTAGGTGTAAGCGGCCGGCCGTATCTGTCGCGGAAAAACGCAAAAAGACCAACTGAAAAACCCAAAGCGTGAAGAATTTCGTGCTTAACAGTCGAAAACAAAACGTCCTTGTCTCTGGGTGAAGATGAGATCTGAGATGGACAAATGTTAGCATGTCCGGCAATAGGTCTGAAATAGTAAAGAAAAAATAATATAATAAGCGTACGTCTTTATAAGTTAAGCTGTAATATTTTAATAAAAAAATAAAAATAAACTAAATTACAATTAAAATTATTAATCAAATCAATAAAAAATAAACAATAAATAACATAGCTTAGCTAAATAAAATTCAGCAAAAAAATTAAAACACTGTACGAAAATCGGCCTTTTCAGATGAGCACATTACTTCTTTTGTATTGGAACTGAAGTTGCAAAGTTTTGCTGCGGTAATGTTTTAATTTTTTTTCCGGCTAAAATTAAACTGTTCTTCTACATATATTTTAAAACAATTTGCGTTTCAAGAGAAAAATTTTTATAAACAAAATGCATTTAAAAGATTTTGATTTTGCAGTTCGTGAAAAATAAAATTTCTTAAACCATTTAAAAGACGTTTAAAAAAATGATTAATCGAGAAAAAAAAATACAAGTTTAAGATTGGAGGCAAGTTAAGATTTTCACTCAGAACATTAAAACTGCATAAATTAAATTTTTGACTGTGTGCAAGTCCTATACTATATAAGTGTATCAATTATCTATTTGAGCGATCCAAAATTAATATACATATAGAAAAAATCTTTGTACTCTAAATCGGAAAACTCAAAAATAACCCAATTGGGTTCATTTTTGGTTTTCGATTTAAAGCATATAAAGATGCGTATTTGACTTTTCTATCGGTCAAATGGTACACGTATATAGGACATATCCCGTTTGACTGTACACGCCGTATTCTGCTTTCAAAATTCCTGCTATGCAATCTGTATGTCCTACCTATCGTATTGTGCCTCCTGCTGGCAGTGGGCGGCGTAGGCTACGGTGTCGTACTGAGTACAACGGGGAGAATCAACAGCGGAGACGTAGAGCAGAAAGTCCGCCCCCGCCACCCCTTCCCCGTCCTCCTCTGGACCAACCAGACAGCTGTTTCTCAGATCACTGGTACAGTAACTGCATCTCTAAATTCATTTCCATTATATAAATTTTAGTTACTTTGTTTAATGTGGCCTCCGCCCCCATTTTTTTTACTTAGTGACTTTTTGTAATAATACTAATCCAATTTAAGGCTTGCTTGTAGGGCCCGACCGATTATCCGGTCCGGTCGGGTGGTTCCGGTATATCAGCCATTTTTGGATCCGGTACGGTCCGGCCGGATCTTTTTTAGAAACCGGGGGGCGCTTATCCGACTAATTCGGTAGCGATTCGACACACCTCCTATCGACCTGCCGTCTGAATATGCCCCCCCCCTATATTTCCCCCCCCCTTATTGCCCCCCCCCCCCCAATATACCTAATATCCTGCCTAGATGACACCATCATCGCTATTTTTGCTTTTAGCCTATTTCATTATTTACCTTACCTTTCCTATTCCGCTTTCCCTTTTCCCTTTCCCTCTTTTTCTCCTTTTTCTCCCCCGCTGCCCCCGCTATTGCCCCCCTTCATACCCCGCCCCCCTCGTGCCCCCCTTAACCCCGGGCGCAGTGCACAGGTCTGTATTATTGTATCTAGTTACGAGTTATCAGACTAGACTTAGTATAGTATACTATACTATCGAGATAGCAGAAAAACCCGCATTTATCCACCTCAGATGTTAAATTTCATACATTATCTCGAGTAGTACGATTATCTTCGATTAACCTATCTCAGATAATTCGTACCTAATATAAATCATATACTCTATTTTTACTTGAGTCGACATCGCTATCTCAGATTACTTACTTATTATTATTACTCAGACCCCCTAGACAAAAACCTAGGGGCCCCCCTCCCCCCCCCAAGTTTTCGAATTTTTTACCCCTGACCTTCTTCTAGAATTTCAAATCTGACCCCCCTCCCCCCTTGGAAAAATTTTAGGTACTTTTTTATACTAAATTTTACTCCCAAAAACGTGAATTTTTAACACATATTCATGTTTTTACATCCTTTTAACACCAGAATATGGCTTTTTATTCAATAAAATGTAGTATTATCCTATAAAAAGAACAATTATTAAAGTTATTATGGTTTAAAACTGTTTTGATTTAGAAACCGGACCCCACCTGACCCCCCTCTAGGTTTCAAAATTTCGCACCCATATCAACCCCTAAAAAGCTAGAGGTCCGACCCCCTTATTAGACCCGAATTCGATTTACCCCAGATAACCACCCCTCCCCCTAGCTTCCCGGACCGTTCTCACCTATGGTTGTTTTATATACCTAACATAATTATGTAACATTAATTTTGTTTATAATTTTTTTCATTATTTTAATATATTTATTTTATGGGTATCATTTAGAAAGCTAAGCTTATACTATTTTTCTTTGCTTTGTTGAGGCTTCTTGGTATGTATTAAGCCAATACAATACCTTTTTATTATTTTATTTTATTATTAGACATTATTAGATTCATAGTCCCCGACCTTCGACGCTCAGGGGGGGGTCCACACCCGGTGTGAGTTTTCTACCCTCCAAGTCGCACCAAGTGTTTGAAAAAAAGCAGGGGGGTCAGATTTGAAATTCTAGAAGAAGGTCAGGGGTAAAAAATTCGAAAACTTGGGGGGGGGAGGGGGGCCCCTAGGTTTTTGTCTAGGGGGTCTGAGTTAATCAATAATAAAGTTAAAGTTAATCTGAGATTAGCGATTGTCGACTCACAGTAAACATACTAGCAGTATTATTGATTAGATAATCTAGGTTAACGAATTTAATCTGAGATTAGGTTTAATCGCAGATTAAATCGTCACTAACTCGAGATTAAATCGTTAATGCAAATTTTTACACCATCTCCGAAGGTGGATTAAAAATTTGCGGGTTTTTCCTGCTAATCTCGATTAAGTATTAAGTATTAACTATTACTACAGATTAAATCTATTAACTTCGTTAACCTAGATTATTCAATCAATACCAGACCTGTGCACTGCCGCCCCCCCGGGGTTAAAACAGGGGGCAATTCCGAAATGGGGGGCGCGGGGCAACTTTTTTAAACGGGGGGGGGCAATAAAACGGGGGGGCAAGCAGGGGGGAAAGAAAAAGAGAAGAAAAGAAAGGAAAAGAAAAAAGACAAAAAAAGCGAAATAATAAAAATAGTCTAAAATCTTAAAATACATTAAATAGCTAAAAACTGCAAAAAATTAGCGATGATTTCATCATAGTCAAAAATCGTCATATTTTTAGTACTTTTTCATTTTTTCGGGGGGGGGGCAATAAAACGGGGGGGGGGCAAATCCTCCAATAAAACGGGGGGGGGGCATTTCCAGACCGTGCACAGGTCTGCAATACTGTTAGTATGTTTACTGTGTGTCGACAATCGCTAATCTCAGATTAATTTTAAGTCGGATTAAACCTTCAGCGTACCACCCCCGGTTTTCTCAAAAAAAGATCCGGCCGGACCGTACCGGATCCAAAAATGGCTGATATACCGGAACCACCCGACCGATAATCGTCGCCCTACAAGCAACCTTAAATTATTAGTATTATTACAAAAAGTCACTAAGTAAAAAAAATCGAGCCACATTAAACAAAGTAACTAAAATTATATAATAAATATTAAAATCATTACTGTACCAGTGATGAGAAACAGCTTCTTCCAGAGGAGACGGAAGGGCGCATTTCTGCTCTACTCTCCGCTGTTATTTCCCGTTTACTCAGTACGACACCGAGCCTACCCGCCCACTGCAGATGCAAAAAGTACGATAGGTGAAGGCATTAAACAAAGTAACTAAAAATTTATATAATGGAAATGAATTTAGAATAAGTTCCTGTTACCATGATTCTGAAAAACAGCTGTTGGTTCGGTCCCAAGGAGGACGGGAGGTGGGGGCGGACTTTTGCTCTCTCGTGCTGCGGCTGTTGACCTCCCCGTTGTACTCGTACGACACCGTAAGCCTTGCGCCGCCAGGCAGATTGGGCAGACATTACAGATTGCATAGCAGGAATTTTGAAAGCAGAATACGGCATGTAGCAGTCAAACGGGATATGTCCTATATACGTCTACCATTTGACCGATAGAAAAGTCAAATACGCATCTTTATATGCTTTAAATCGAAAACCAAAAATGAACCCAATTGGGTTATTTTTGAGTTTTTCAATTTTAGAGTACAAAGATTTTTTCTATATGTATATTAATTTTGGATCGTTGGATAGAATAATTTATACACTTATATACGATAGGACTTGCACACAGTAGAAAATTTGAGTTATGCAGTTTTGATGTTCTGAGTGAAAATACTTAACGTTGCCTTCAAATCTTAAACTTGTATTTTTTTTTCTCGAATTAATCATTTTGATTTAAACGTCTTTTAAATGGTTTAAGAAATTTTATTTTTCACGAACTGCAAAATCAAAAAATTTTAAATGCATTTTTTGTTTATAAAAATTTTTCTCTATTTGCCCAAACGCAAATTGTTTTAAAAATATATGTAGAAGAACAGTTTGAGATTTTACCCGGGAAAAAAAATTAAAACATTACCGCAGCAAAACTTTTCAACTTCCGTTCCAATCCGAAAGAAGTAATGTGCTCATCTGAAAAGGCCAATTTTCATTACAGTGTTTTAACTTTTTTGCTGAATTTTATTTACGCTAAGCTATGTTATTTATTGTTTATTTTTTATTGATTTGATTAATAATTTTAATTGTAATTGAGTTTATTTTTATTTTTTTATTAAAATATTACAGGCTTAACTTATAAAGACGTACGCTTATTATATTATTTTTTTTTTACTATTTCAGACCTATTGCCGGACATGCTGACATTTTGTCAGTCTCGGATCTAATCTTCCGGCCCAGAGACAAGGACATTTTGTTTTCAACTGTTAAGCACAAAAATTCTTTCCACGCTTTGGGTTATTCAGTTGGTCATTTTGCGTTTTTCCGCGACAGATACCGCCGGCCGCTTACGCCTAGGGACCAAAACAATGGTGCTAAGTACAAAGATAAACGAGATTTAATTTTTACATTATTTTAGAATAATACCTATGCTCCCTAAAAATTTAAAGTTTCGTAAAATTTTGTTTCTTAAAATTAAATGGATATATCTTAGACCGTCTGAAATAAACAACAAAATTTTTCTATTCCGATTTTTCTTTCCCCCTCCGCTCCAAAAAAAAAAACATCTGAAAACTGTATCTTATTTTCAGAACATTCCAAGCATGGGGGCAGGGGGTTTTGGGGGATTTTATAATACCCCCCAAAATCCCTACTATAGCCGACACCCCCTCCCTAAAATTTTGGAGGTCCCAGTACTAAAAACGCTAAAAATGGGGTATTCCGAGGTATACCCCAAAAAATTTTAGGGAATCCCCCCCCCCAATTTCGAGGTACGGTATGCCCATAGGTAAGAAAGGGGGGGGGCAGGGTGGGGTCCCACCCCCCCTAGCCTCAAAATTTCGGGACCCCTAGACGGAAATCTAGGGCCCCCCTCCCCATAATTTCCGAATTTTGTACCCCTGACCCCCCCTTTAGAATTTGAAATCTGATCTTGCGCTCCCCCTCGGGGAAAGTTTTTAGGTAGGTACTTTTTTTATACTAAATTTTCTTCCAAAAACGTGAATTTTCAACACATATCCATGTTTTTACACCCTTTTTATACAAGAATATGCCTTTTTATTCAATAAAAAATGTAGTCCTATAAAAAAACAATTATTAAAGTTATTATGGTTTAAAACTGTTTTGCTTCGGACACCGCACGCTACCTAACCCCCTTCAGATCCAAATTTTGATCCCCGGGTCGATTTCCTTCTGAAAAAGCTAGGTGGTTTCCGCACCCCTGGAACCCCTTTCTAGAATTCAAAATTTGATTCACCCTGGGTAACCTCCCCCCAGTTCTCCCCCACCGTTCTCACCTACTCGGCATAATGGCTCAAAAAAAAATAGCTCGCAGCATAATATCAAGTTTAAAACACTGTTTTAACTTATTTAAATTATTAAATACCGTTTTGAGGTTTTATGACGTTTTTTGTATATATAAGTTATATATAAATTAGTGATATATCAAAAATGGTTAGTCGAACCATCCGCTCTAAAACGTTCTGAGGAAGGTAAAAATAAGGATTTAATTTGCCTCAAAGGATGGTGTCTGTTCTATAGATGTTTTTTTTTGGGGGGGGCAAGAGGGGTCCCACCCCTCCCTAGAGCCAAAATTTCGGACCCCCCCTAGAAAAAATCCAGGGGCCCCCCTTCCCCCCCCCCCCAAAGCTCGAGAGCGGTCCGGCCTGACCCCCCTCTGCGAGACTGCCCCCCCCCCTCCCCACCAATTTGGAAATATATTTTTTTATTTACTGTCAAAAACACGGTTTTTTAGTTGAAAACAGTGTTTAAATACTCTTTTTAAGCCCAAATAGGCGGTTTTAGTACATAAAATTCAATATTAGAGCCTAAAAACACTAAATTATTGAGTTTTTGTTATTTTATTTTAGTTTAGTTAAATTATTTACTTAAATTTTGTTAAAAAATTGGACTCCCTGACCCCCCTAAATTTGAAATCTCGCACCCGAGGTCGACCACCCTAGAAAGCCAGGGGGTCCGGACCCCCAATGGACCCCCCCAAAAAAATTTGGCCTTCCACCTGGGGGTGGGCCCCCCCCCCCTAGCGGACCCGACCAAAAACACCTATGGTCATAATTTTAGGGTACTTTTTCATTTTTTGGCGGGGGGGGGGCATTTCCAGACCGTGCACAGGTCTGTGTGCATGTGCTGAAATCATTAAAAACAATATAAAACAAATTTTAACTCTTAAAATTTTTTTCTTTTTTATTTCTCAGTTATGACGCGAAAGAACGTTGAAACTTACTTAAAGAACGAAATATCTGGATAATATTTGAATTTCAATTGTAGACACTACAAATGGAGCAAAAACACAGTAAAGACAGTGACGCGGGAGGACTGGTGGGCGCGCGGGGGTCGGCGTAACCACACGGTGACGATGGTGGTGACCCCCAATGTCCGCGAAGAGGCCCGCCAGCACTTTGGCTGCTACGATCTGGAAGGGGCGGAGTTGGAGAACCAGGGACCCGAGGGAACCGTACTTACCCATTGGGAAAAGAGACTTTTTGAGGTATGCCAACGTTTACCTAATATCTAAAAAATTAATAGTAGAATCTAGGGTTAAATCCATTAAAAGATGTGCACAGTGGAAAACAGTTTTACGAATTTTTACAGGTCGATTTAAAAGCTATATTTCCATGTAGTTGCTACATAACTATAGGATTTTTGTTGAATTTGATTCTTCTCTTTTTTGTTTTTTGGTTGTTGCTTATGTGTTTTTACAAAATGAAGTTTGTTTTTTTTGGCGAAACATTCTTATGGTTAAGTTATCAATGAAATTAATGTTTAAGCAAATGCAAGCCATATGAAATTAGTTCAATAGATAACATTTAAAATTTACAAATGTGTATGGTAATGAATGCATCTCAGATTAGACTTGCAGAAACAAGTTTCACTTTTTTAAGATTTATGAAACATTTCTTAAATTGCTTCGTTACTACGGCAAAATGAGCCACTGTCATTATAAAATGCACGTGACTGTGACTTATTCTGTAGTTAATAGGTCCTGTTTTAAATTTAAAATGAGTCACAGCCACAATATTTTATACGAATCGTGGCTCATTTGCCGTAGTAACAACGATATGTTTTTCTCTAAAAACTAAAAATAAAATTTGCTTATGCGATTGCAGAACGAGGCGATGACGGGAACGCACACGCAGAACCCGGTGTATTCGCGCATGACGCTGGCGCTCATGCAGGACACAGGCTGGTACGTGTCCAACTTCAGTGTCTCCGAAGAACTCAACTGGGGAAAAAAGCTCGGCTGCCCTTTCGTCAAAAAGAGCTGCGGGGAGTGGATCAAACTCAGAAAGGAAAGGTCAGTCTTGAATATATGTTTTTTTAGTTAAAAAAACATACATAATTATGTGTTAATTATTAAAAAAATTTAAAAATTAAAAGTAATGGTTATTTTTTCACAAAATAATCGTATATTTATTTCAATTAGCAAAACCTAATTCCACCGAAAATTTAAGGTTGTCAAAATCAGTTTTTTAATTTTTTTAAAAAGCAAGGCAATTTTCAAAGTCTTCAAC
The DNA here is from genome assembly GCA_030248175.1 of Microlaimidae sp. YZB2_3. Taxonomy (NCBI): domain Eukaryota; kingdom Metazoa; phylum Nematoda; class Chromadorea; order Desmodorida; family Microlaimidae; species Microlaimidae sp. YZB2_3. Next base: position 16,349 of record JASAMX010012634.1, read on the forward strand.
TCTAAAACTACTAATCGTTTTGTACACTTTGCCTCGTGTCATGTTAGTAGAAAATTTAGTTTTAGTTATTTTTAAATATTTTATTTCTATGTGGAAAAATGTTCATTTTTAGAAACTTATCGCCTTTGCCGTACTGCGATAAAGTTCGAAACAAAAAAGACAGTTTAACGACATGTACAGTAGAAAAAAATTCAATGGCGCTATGCAACCTGCAGAAATATCCTAAAAGCATTCCAGAAGAATATCAGGTAAATAATTCTAACCAGCTCAGATGTGAGGTTTTTTTTATTAAATATTATGATAAATACTGGGATTGTGAAATTTTTTTTTCTATTAACGTTTCTTATATTGTATGTGCTACTAATCAATTAATGGTAAAACGTTTTTTACTCCAGTAAAATTAAGCCTTTTTTAATGAATGTAATAATAATAAACTGTCAAAAAATTGAACAAAGTAATTGTGTACAGGATTCTGTCAAATATTTTTGAAAAAAGTTTTGTTGTTTAAAAAAACAGTCCAAAGCTTTTGCGCCGCCCCCTCCAGTACTTAAAATTTTCTCGAAAGGGGAGGGGGGTCAGATTTCACAATCTAAAGGGGGTTCAAGAGTAAAAAATTCGAAAATTTGGGGGGAGGGAGGATCCCTCGATTTTTTTCTAGCGGGGAGGGGGGCAAAACTTCGATGCTAGGGGGGTGAACCCCACCCTACACCCCTTGTTGATCTATGCTTGGGAGATTTATAACTCCAAAAAATCCAAAAAGTAGGCAAGATTTTGAGGAAAAAAATTTGGGGCCAAATATATTTATTTGTAAAAGTCTAAGATTCTTATAACCCAGAGATTATTGTTAACCATTGTTAAATTACCTTTTACAAATGCAATTTTTCTTCAAAATAGTACTTTGAAACGCTTTTTATAACTTAACCCCATTAAATAGTAATTAATTTATAAAAAAATGTATAATGGTTTAAAACTAATTTTCTACGAACCACCATTTTTTCTGACACACAAATTTATAAGTTTTAAATTGTTTTTGTTGTTGTTTGTTTGTTTTTAATTGTTTTTGAAATTTAAATTATTTGACTGCGGCCATAATTTTAAGAGTTAAAATTGGTTTTATATTGTTTTTATTGATTTCAGCACATGCCCACAGACCTGTGCCCGGTCTGGAAATGCCCCCCCTCCCCGATTTATTGCCCACCCCCCCCCCCCCGCCAAAAAATGAAAAAGTACCCTAAAATTATGACCATAGGTGTTATCTACATATTGGACATACCTCTTCCACCTGCTGGCGTCAAAATCGTCTCCTATGCTGACGACACCACAGTCTACTCCACTGGAAACAACATAGCCAATATGGAAACAAATCTCACCAATTATCTTAACACTCTAAATCAATACCTGAATCTCAACCACCTCAAACTATCATCAGAAAAATCAACAGTTACACTTTTCTCTCCATCTTCACAAGAATACAACTACCACCCAAACGTGACCATACAAAACCAACTTTTACCGCTCAACAAAAACCCCAAAATCCTAGGTGTCACTTTTGATCCAAAACTAACCTTCAACAACCACATCACCACCATCAACAACAGGGCATCTAGACGCAATAGCATCCTCAAAGCCCTAGCTGGGACCAGCTGGGGACAACAAAAAGAAACAATAGTAGCCTCATACAAAGCTACCCATCCTCAACTACAGAACACCAATATGGTCACCAAACCTTTCAAAATCCCATTACCAGAAACTTCAATCAACACAAAACTCAGCCCTCAGGATAGCAACTGCTTGCCACAAAATGGCCTCACTAGATCATCTTCATCAAGAAACTAAAGTACTACCAATTGAAAACCACACATCTCTTCTTGCAACACAATTTCTTGCCAAGACTTTGCAACAGACTCACCCATCCAACAAAATCACAGCAAACAAATCTAGGCCAAGAAAAATGAAACACACCCTCCAATCAAAATATGGCCCCATAGCAGAAAGTTTCTTCAACCCAAATCTCACCGAAAAAGCCATCCGGACTAACATTCACACCTATTTTGTAAAAGAATCTCTATTTCAACTCCAACCCAATCCTCTACTAAAAAGCAAACCCCATGAAATACACAAAAGCGAACAACACCTTCCAAGAAAACTAAGAGCACTCCTGTCACAACTAAGATCCGGATTTTGTCATCATCTAAATTCATACAAATCAAGAATAAACCCACTAATCAAAAATGAATGCCCAAAATGCCACCAGAAACCGCATGATGTCCACCACCTTTTCAACTGCACCAAAAATCCTACCACACTAAAAGTAGAAGAACTATGGTTTCAACCCGCAAAGGCAGCAGCATTCCTGGAGGAAATTACCTGAAAACTCTGGCTATGCAAACTAACCATAGGTGTTTTTGGTCGGGTCCGCTAGGGGGGGTCCACCCCCAGGTGGAAGGCCAAAATTTTTTAGGGGGGGTCCAGGGGGGTCCGGACCCCCCTGGCTTGTTCGGGGGGGTCGACCCCGGGTGCAAGATTTCAAATTTAGGGGGGTCAGGGGGGTCCAATTTTTTGGCAAAATTTTTTTAACAATAATTTAAGTGTTTTTAGGTCTAATATTGAATTTCATGTATTAAAACAGCCTATTTAGGCCTAAAAAGTGTATTTAAACACTGTTTTTAACTAAAAACCCTTGTTTTTGACAGTAAATAAAAAATATACTTCCAAATTGGTCGGGGGAGGGGGGTCACCCTCGCTAGTGGGGGTTCAGGCCGGACCACTCTTTTCCCTTCTTGTTTTCTCTTTTTTTCTCTTTTTTTTCTTTCCCCCCTGCTTGCCCCCCCCGTTTTTTTGCCCCCCCCCCCGTTTTAAAAAAGTTGAATTGCCCGTGCCCCCACCGTTGGAATGGAATGGAACCCACCGTGCGAATGTTTCCCCCTGTGCCCCCAACTGTTTTGTAATTGCCCCCCCCCCGTTAAAACCGGGGGGGGGGCAGTGCACAGGTCTGTGCACACGTTCCTCAAAGTTTTTTAATACTATATAAATTGCAATTAAATTACAAATTACTGTGATAAATTGCGGAAATTTTGGATGAAACAGAAGGAATCCAATCAGTCTATTGCATACATGGGCAAGTTGGTCCAAGTGGGGGGGTTAAACCCCACAATTAGGGGAACTAATTGAGAAACGCAAAATACCCATATTGTTTTTTTTTCTGGAGTGCATTTTACCCATAAATCGTTTTTCGATTTTGCAAAAAAAATAGGTAAAATACTAGATATTTCTAGTCAAAAAGCCTCTTTTATAGCATTTTTGAGCTTTTTATTGCTTAAAACATTCTATTTTAACCTCAAAACTCTAAGTTTTGGAAACAGTTAGAAGTCATTTTAAAGACATTTTTTTTCTTCATTTTTCCAAAATTGGGTAGCTAACCTCTTTCTACCTCTCCACTTTTGAGTGGGGGGGGGGTTTGCCCCCTCCCCATAATTCGGGGGTTACTCCTCGAACCCCCCCCCCCCGGTGCCCATGTATGGTCTATTGGTGTTTGCAACATGAGTTTCAGCGAGTTTGACCCAGGAAAAGTTTGGAAACATCTCAGTGACAAAAAAAAATCAAACAAAAAATTTTTAATTTATCAGTAATGGTAACACTTGAAAATGTAATGCCTGGTATTACAAAAGATGGCCTGTCTATGGTCCAATAATAATTGGTATTAATTACAAAAGTCATGATTAAAAATCTGATTTTTTCTGAACATAACCTTAAAATACCATATAATCAAAAGAAGATTTTTACATGGACTCATTGTGTCAAACGAACTACGATATGTTCTATAAAATGCAGTACCTATTTCTTCTTCATTCAATTTAAAAAAGGTGTATTAAGAACTAACTATCTTTGCAAAAACAATTGCTTTATTGTTCAATTTCAGAATTTTGATTATCTTCCAAATATTAGCCGTAGCGATTTGGACCTTTACGGTGGCGGTGTTGCATTAGCTGACTATTGTCCCTACAATCAAGTAAGTCGTTTGTTTAAATAAATTATCGTTTGTCTAAATGAATATAAGCCTCACTTTTTACCATTATGAAGGAATAATTCCAAAATATAAAAAAATATAATTATATTGAATTTAATTGGGGCAGTTTTTTGTGTATATTAATGTATAATATGACATTCTTCTATATTTATATGCTTTTAAGGAGTTCGAATGGAAAGACGAAAATCCTAGACTGCGTCGGGATTCACGTTGTGAATTCGAAGAGAACACCCAAGTAATTTGAATAAATTTTTTATTTATTATTTTCTGAAGAAAATCCAATCCGACAAAGCATAGATCAACAAAACATGGGATGGGAACGCGTCTAGTATCCTCCCTCTCAAATATTAAAGTTTCTTATCTCATAAAAAATTTTATTTGTTAAAATTCTAAACCCTGTCGCTCTATGAAACTCTTATATTAATTTTCTCCTTTAGTTTTTACCCTACAATACAGATCATTCAATCACTTGACTTTATTACAAACAATAGTTTAGTCAATAACGGTGCATTATGATTAAATAACAATATTAATTAAGCCAGTAAGATTTAATATTAAGCTTTTTAAAAGTTACGATTTTGTTAGTTAATTGAGCTTAGTTGTTTTTTTGGAGGGGGAAGGGTAAATCGCACGCTTTTTTTCTAAACTTTAAATAAGTTACCCTATGATTGAATCTCCTTAAAAACAAAAAAAAAGAGTTTGATGATACATAGGTAAGTGGGTCGGATTGACGAAAACCAG
>JASAMX010012636.1:0-34216 GCA_030248175.1 Microlaimidae sp. YZB2_3
TTTTAGTCTTTGCTAAGGCTTAGAAAAAATAAATCATATTAAAAATAAGCTTTATTTAGGTTGTTAAACAAAAACAAATTTTTTGTCCATATTCATGTTGGTCCATGTTACCAAGAATATATAACACAAAAGTGTCCAACTATACACTAAATTTTTGACCAAAATTTTGCGAGAAAAGTTGCACTTTTGATTTTGTGGGTGACTTTTCTCGCAAAAATCCGCCATTTTCTGCAAGTTTTCCCGCGTTGCGATTTTTTACACAGTGTTAGTTTTTTCGCAGTGGGGACTGCGACTTTTTTCGCACTCTATGCTGCTTTATTTGCACTGCGATTATTTTCGCACTGCGAGTCGGGCTGCACAACAACAAAAAAAAATAAAAACAAAGCGGAGCAAAAATTTTGTGTTTAAATGAGTAAAAGTCGTTTTTTTTACCTTAAGATGTTAAAACTTTTTAGTTCTAATAAAATAAAGTAACTTTCCAACGTTTTAAAATTAAATAAAACAAGTTTCGAAGTGTTTTACTCCATTGAAAATGACTATCAGCGTCTGTATTTTTTTGTTGCGCGGCCAGACTCGCAGTGCGTAGTAAATAATCGCAGTGCGAATAAAGCAGCATAGAGTGCGAAAGAAGTCGCAGTTCCCACTGCGAGAAAACTAACACTGTGTTAAAAATCGCAGCGCGAAAAAACTAGCAGAAAATGGCGGATTTTTGCGAGAAAAGTAGCACACGAATTCTGAAGTGCGACTTTTCTCGCAAAATTTCGGTCAAAAATTTAGTGTACAGTCGGACATTCTCTTGTGTTATATATTCTTGATGTTACTACTAAATTTTTAATTTTTTTGAAAATTTTTAGATTCTTTGGACTTCCAGAAATGTAAAAACACAATTTTTATTTTAATTTAGCAATTAATTTAAATTTTTTCTGAACAGTAAAAATTGTTTACCCAAAATATTGTCATTTTTCGCCTATATTTTACCCATTATCAAAAATTGTTTCAATCATTTTTTAAAGTTTAAAATCGAAATCTTCAGGTCAGACTTGACATTAAAACATGTTTTTATTTAGTATTTGTAGCGTGAAAATCTCTTATCGATTTTTGGTACACGTTTAGCACCTGTACCCTTTATGTGCTCCTCGGAGCCCTCCCATTTATTTTCCAGAAAAAAGCATTGCTCAAGCAGTTTCGGAAGCACTGAAGGAGCTCATCCCTAAAGTGCTTACCTCGTCAGACCAGTCCGCATAATGTTTTAGATTTCGAAAAATGATTTGGTCAGTATTAAAAAATATTACTTTGATAGAGATTAAATTTTTGTAGATAAATAAGGATTTATTGTTAACATTAATTTTAGTGAGCAAGAAAATTGCGGTTATCTGGTGACTACTGGGCAAAACTGTTATATTTTAGTTTTTTTTATTATTTCAATTAAAACTTTTTACTACATTAAATTTTGGGAAAAATTTTCTAATATCTAAAAACGAGTCACAGTGTTCATCATAAAATTTTATTTTTTTTGTTGGAAAAATTCCTTCGTTAAGATATATATACAACATTCTGTTCTACCACTTTTAACACATGTTTGGAACTATTCAATAGACAATTAAAAGTTTATCTGTTTTTTATACAAATAATTCCTCTAAATTTTGTGTTTTATATCTTTTTTTATCGTTTAATGAAATTTTAACACACTTAGCACGGGGTACACGGAAAACTACGGTAACTTGTCCGGATAAACTAACACCGTGTAAACACGCAAAAATACCGTAGTTTACACGGTGTATACACCGAATACACTAACACGGTGTATACACCGTGTATACCCCTCTTTGTGAATTCCGGCCCAGGGTCGAGATTCACGGCCGGAATTCAGGGCCGGAATTCTCAAAGCGGGATAATCCTCGGGCTAGCTTGGTGTTAGTTGATCCCGGGCTAGCCACTGATTAATTACGGTGGATTCCGGGACCAACCAAGTTGGCCCCGGAATACACCGTAGTTAGCCGGGAGCTAGCCCGGAGCCAAGTTAGCCCCTGGATAGCCCCGCTTTGTGAATTCCGGCCGCGGGGTATACCCGGGGTATACTCCGGGTATGTGTAGTGTATCCGGGGATTATCCCCGTATAAGCAACGGTATATCCCGAAATATACCGTAGTTTATCCAGGGATACCGTAGTTTATCCGGGGATAATCCCCGGATACACATACCCGGAGTATAACCCGGGATAGCCCCGCTTTGTGAATTCCGGCCCACGAAGCGGGGGCCGGAATTCACGAAGTGGGGTAATCCATGGGCTAGCTCGGTATTAGTTAATCCCAGACTACAGCTTTCTGATTAACTACGGTGTATTCCGGGGCTACCAAGTTGGCCCCGGAATACTGTAGTTAATCAGGGGGCTAGCCCGGGGCTGAGTTAGCCCATGGATAGACCCGCTTCGTGAATTCCGGTCGGGATGATCCATGAATTAACTCGGTGTTAGTAAACCCCAACTTAACCCCTAACTACAGTATATTGCGGCTAACAGGAGAAAACTCCGCAGCTGACTCCGCAGCAGAGTTTAAGCCTCCCTTTCCAAGAGCCTAAACACAACTAAACTTTCTTCGCGCAGCTATTTGTTAAAGTTTAGGTTGTTTTTAAGGCTTTGCTTAGGCTTAGGAACGCATAGCCTTAAGCTTAAAAAAGGTTATTTCACTTCAGGTAACTCCGCTGCGGAGTCAGCTGCGGAGTTTTCTCCTGTTAGCCCATATCGCGGGGTTAACTTGGTGTTAGTTAATTACGGAATATACGGCAAACACTAAATTCCACCGACTCCGACTCAAATTTCTGCAAATTATATATTGATGTGCAGCTTAAGCTTAGGCTTAAAATAAAGTTTGCATAATACTAAAAATTACGGTAGATTTCGGACGGAGTCGGTGGAATTTAGTGTTTGCCGAATATACCGTAGTTAATCAGGGGCGAGTCCACTAAAAGCGGGTTTGGAACATGCCAAGATAGCCTGGGGTTGAAACAAGGTGCTATTTAAGCACCTAAGTGCTTGAAATTAATTTACGAAACAAATTTATAAACATAAAAAATAAAATAAATTGTATATGTTAATATATATGTATATATAAAAAACAACTATAAGCTAAACGGGATATTATTATAATATAGGTAATCAGTGATTATAAATTAAATTAATTTAAACTGTAATTTTAATAAAACCTGTAAACTACACGTAATGTAGGCCGAAGCCTGGGGTTTTCTTGGTCCTGGAATTCAATTTATTTCTTATGTGACTTTGGTCAATTGTAAAAAGGCAGAGGAAAACTGCGTTTTGTTTTTCATTCTTAAACTAAGATGGAACTGTTATGGTAGCGGAAAAATATACGAACCGCGGTGGACAGCCACCGCCGCCCCCGTCTGCTCTAGTTACGCCGTTTAAAAAACTTGGCAGACTGACTCATTCATTGTTGTCTGGTGGCTTATATTAAGCGGTTACAAAAATTATGTTTTCGGGATTTAATCATTATTGATCAACAAAATCAATAACAATGACCTTAATGTAAAAAAAAGGTTCCTGCACAATTTGCACATTTTTTGTACTTTTCAATGAACTCATGTTATTTTTAGTTAATTAGAGTCGAAGCAGGAGTATTGATGTTAAGATATGAGCGTAAAAATAATAAGAAAAGACTCTGAATACCAAAATTCACCCACGTTTTCTAATTGTCTGGTAGGGATTGAAAATTAACCGATTGGTAGTTTAGATTAAATTAAAGATTAGATTATTGGTCTAATTTTAGTTTCAATTACGATTTAGATTAGATTATCCAAATAATTTCGATTAAGGTTTCAATTACGATTAATTTCAGGCCATATTTTAGGTTTCGATTAAGGTTTCAATTATTATATTTTGTGTATTTTTCTTTAATATATACAGCCTATTTAAGCTCATAATCATTGAAATGCCTGAAATGTACACACTAAGGTGTTCAGTAAAAGGGCGAAGTTAGTAGAGAAACCAGGACACAGCTAACTTATGAAAGTGGCCGTTAAACGTGTTATGACTACATTATTATGTGTAACACACGCAACAGCCACTGTCCCATCTCAAAGTTAAATGATTAAACCTAGTCTATACAATTTGCGGGACAATCAAAAACTAAATGCAACTTAATTCACTAACTAATAATTCAGCTAAATAAATTATTTATGAACTAATTAAAAGAATATAAATAAATAAATATTTAATAAATAAAACAATAAATAAAAAAACGCGAAATAATTCGGTTTGAGGACTTCAGCGGTTTACACTTGCTTTAGGAAACGATCAGATGTTCACCGTGTACATATGTACTGACCTCTTAGTTTTACGTGTGTGTGACTGCTTGATCCATTTTGTTTTGTGGTATAACCTGCCTACTTTTAATCGAAACCTTAATCGAAACCTTAATTTAATCTTAATCAAAACCGTCGATAGATTTGCATAATGAATAACATATATCGATATTAGTTTTAACCTTAATTTTAACCTATATCGATACTAAATTCGATAATTTCGATTAAATTAAAGATTAAATTAATTTAAAATTTAGGTTTCAATTAAGATTAAATTAGTTCAAAAACTAGTATCGATTAAGGTTTCAGTTAAGGTTTCAATTAATCTTTTCAATCCCTATTGTCTGGCGCAGCCCCGCGGAGTAAATTGTCCCGCGCCACTCATAAAATATTTTCAATTGAGTTTAAACTGCAATATTATTTTATTCAAAATAAAAAAAGCAAAATTTGAACAAAAAAACACTTCAAATTACAAAACAATTCGATTTAAAACAGAAAAAATAATAGACGTAGCATAAACACTTAATATTTTTTTATTTGAAACTAAATTAAATAAAACCTACATCTTATCACTATTTCTTTATTGTGTGTGTTTTTTGCGCGGGGATGTGACTTCACTCAACTATGGACAGGAGCTGAATTTCAATAATGTTTGCTTGTACGGCTAAAATTGAGTATAAAAATCCTAAATCTCATTTAAAACAATTGAGAAAAATAAAATATAAAACGCTAAATGCAACACGTTTGGAAAAACAAAGGAATTTTACTTTGTTTTATTTAGAAAAACGAGTTTTTAATAAATTTTACTGTTTTTCAGCTGCAGCAACACTCATAAGGCCCGATTAACCAAAGATTAGGTATGGACGTTTTTTTTTGCATGGAAAAGGAGAAAATCTGACTAAAATGCTAATAAAATCTGACTTTAACCACGTTTTTTGGACTTTTTGTCATGTTTTACGACTTTAAAATTATACATACTATTTTAAATAAAGTAACTTTATATAAATAATTGTCAAATTTTAAGAATATTTGAAAAAAGTTAAATACAATGCTTTTGTTAATTTTTATATTTGAAATAAAAAAATAAAATTAAAAAGACGAATTTTATTCCGATTTTGCATTGGTTTACATTGTTAATTTAGATTGATAAAAGATTTAATTTCTCTGTATGTTTGCTTATATTTCAATTTTATTGTAAATTAATTATTTAGAGGAATTGAGTCTTTTAGCCAATGCACAATCCGATTCTCTCCTTGTCCATGAAAGAAAACGTCCATCATAATTTTTGGTTAATCCTTGGTTAATCGGGCTTTATGAGTGTGCGACCAGTGGCGTGCCGTGCCCACTATTAACCTTTTATTAACGTTTGAAAAACATGTTTTAAATGTAAAGAGATAAAAAAAACCTTAAATTTTGTAATAAACATCATCTGGAATTAAAATTTCTAGTGTATTTTAGCGTCTTAAATTAAAAATTTTTTCCTCCAGGGGGCATTCTGCCCCCTGGACCCCCTGACAAGGGGCTCTGCCCCTTGACCCCGCTAGGGGTTCTCGTCCCACAAACCACCCATTTCTGAGGGGCTGCCGCCCCCCAGACTCCCCTTCAGGGTTAGTATTCATCCCCCCCCCGAAATGAAATCCTGGCACGCCACTGAGTGCGGCTAGAGGTATTTGGAAGGTTGTTCCTATATATCTGTTTTACGTAACAATGTAAATGTCTCGATAGCGCAGTAGGTAGTACTTATGCTTATCGAAAAAAGGTAGCGAGTTCGAGTCCTGCGGGAGCTTTGTTTTTTGTCAAGTTTCGAAAGCGAAACTTTCAGTTTAATTAAATCTTTAATTCAAAATTAAGTTTAAACTTAAAACGTGATTGATACCATTTTTTAAAGTAAAATTAATTGAGTAGTGCAAATAATTTTTTTTAAAAACTGATTTTATTAAGTAAAAAAACAACTTTTGTACAGTGAAACCAGGGACGTAGCCAGGGGGGGGGGGGGGGGGGGGGCGGCCGCCCACCCCCCCCCCAAAACGAGCAGAAAAAAAGGCAAAACAAAAAATTTTCTAGCACCTCGCTAATCGCTCGGCGCCAAACTTTAAAATAATTTTAGTACCCCAATGGACCCCCAAAACCAAAAATTTGTTCCGCTTCGCTTTGCTCAGCGGTCACTTTCTATAGTATACATACATATATACCTCGTTATTTATGTTGCCTGATGCTAATGTTATTTCAAAGTTAGTACAATCATTTTTATAAGTAATAAGTACTTACTACACAGAAAGAAAAACAAACAATCATATTGTTTGATTTATGTACCTCCTCCCTCCTAAATTTTCCTGCCGCCTATAGCATTGGCTCGGATTTTTTCATATAGGTAGGTACCCCAGAAAACATGGAGCCGAGATGCTGCTCATGTGCTTTGGTTTACAATGTGGGTTTAGCCAAGGGGTCTGAAACTAACGTCTCTAAATTCCTTTTTTGTAAAATCCAGGCTCTGCCAATGTGTGCTTATGCAATTTTTAACTAACAAAACATGTTTTTACCGCTAAAAACATTAGATAATACGTTATTAGGCCAAAAACAGTGTATTATACAGCTTTATCTACGTTTATCCCTGCTTTTTTAACGTTTTCAAAAATTAAGGGGAGGGGGGCTCCGGCCCCCCCCCAAAAATTCGGGGGGGGGGGGGGGGCGGCGGAGCCCTTCCCGAAATTTTTTTTTGTACTAAAATCCGCCCCCCCCCCAAAATGAAACTCTGGCTACGTCCCTGAGTGAAACTTTTGTGACGCAACGCAGTATCGTGAAAGCTTCAAAATGAGCTATCAAACATAAAAATCGGGCCATACAGTGAAAAGTTACATCGGAAAAACGAAAAAGTGCCGAAATTAAATGCACTACCCTAAGTAATAAGTTTTTATTCGTGTGGTATAAAATACAGTAGTAAAATTATACACTGATGCACGAATTATAAAATGAAAAAAAAAACACAATAAAACAGCAGCATGCATATGTTACATTATATTGTCAATACACAGGTATAAAATAATAAATTTGTTATTTGGAGTAACAGGTTCAGAACAATTATACTATTTAATTTTATAACATTGAGAAAAAAAAATCATGCTAGTAGCATTTGGTAAATTTTTTAAGTAGGCCTAAGTCATTTTTAATTTACTTTTAAAGATTTTTAAATTAGGAGACATTACTGCATTATTATTTAAAGAATTCCAAACAGGACACGCGACTAGAAAAGAAAAATTTGTGAGCGTAAATTTTGGATGTTGGAACGATAAGCTTTTTTTCATGACCCCTGGTATGTAAATTAGGGGAAAACGTAAAAAAATCTGTTTTGTTTACATCTACAAGTTCGTTTATGATTTTAAAACATTGAACCAAGTCATTTCGAATTCTATGCACCTCTAAACTTTCTAAGCCGAGAGTTTTTAAGCTTTGGTTATAGCAGGGTTTAGCTTCCAGACACCTGGCATATAGTTTGCGGGTAAAATACCTTTGGACTTGTTCGATTTTAGAAATATCTTTTTTTAAAAAATATCTTTTTTTTGAATATGTTTATTGTGGCAAATAGAATGTATTGTGTGAAACTACAGGTCCTGTTGCATTTAGCGTTTCATATTAAAATTTTTTTAGTCGGTTTTAACATGATTTTGTATTTTAAAACTGGTTTTAGCCGAGCAAGCATGTTATTGAAATTTAGTTTGTAGTCCATACTTCTAAGAAGTGAAATCCCCGAGGCGAAAACACACACAATAAGAAAATAGTGGATATTCAACATATAAACATAATCTTTTGTGAAAAAAAATATTGGATAAGATAAGAAATTTATAAAACAGTAACAAAAGACAATTTCTGTTTGTATAATACATCCTAAAGCATAAGTTTAATAATGGTTTAGCGAAAAACATTAACAGCTTCTATCTTATTTCAGCCCACATAAAAGCTTAAAACTTTTAGCAATATCAATATGGCACACGAAAAAACTTGCATTAAAAACATTATTATCAACCTTTCAAATTTTAGAAATATCCGTTTTTTATGCTGTTTTTTTTGACAGTTAAATTACCACTGTTTAACAATGCGTTACGCAGAAAAATTTATAACTACTTAAATTTCGTTCTGACATGCAACGAACCGACATTATATCTGTAAAAAACGAAAGAGCTGTACTACAGATTTACGATTCAAGCGAAATTCTAATCTATCACCCACTTCATTTCTACATGGCAACAGTCGGGTTTGGTAGAAAAGAGTTTGATTACCCCGAGTAAATGATCTTTTGAAAGCCAAGAGGGCCTAATAAACTTCGAACTACCCTGTCTTTTCGGGGACCAAGGTGGGAAAGGCGGAGAGGGGGGGGGGGTTCGAACTCGGTTGACCAGTTTGAATCTGAAAGGAGTCAGCAGGGTTCGGTTTTACAATATAATTGCTTTTAATCACTCACTATTTTATAGGATTTTATAAAATTTTCCAGCGAGGTTAAAAATTTCCAGGCTATCGGGGTGGGGGGAGAGAGATTTGGACCAGAACCATACCCACTACGCCTGTTCTCACCTGTGCTTCTACTCTTCTTTACACGGAAAATAAAAACAAATCTTAGCGTTTTAAAACAATAAAATTTTATTTCAAAGTATAAGACACATGTTTTAAAACTGATTTCCTTGCAGATCTGTGCACGGTCCGGAAAGAACCCCCGCTTTATTGAGGGATTTGCCCCCTGCCCAAAAATAAAAAAAGTACCCAAAAATTATGGCACCAATTTCGACCTATCATAACGCCATCATCGCGTAATTTTTGCAGTTTTTAGCCTATTTTAATGCATTTTAAGCCATTTTAGACCTATTTACCTTAATTTCGCTTTTTGTCCCTTTTTTCCTTTTTCTGTTTTTTCTCTTTTTTTTCTCCCCTGCTTCCCCCACCCCCGTTTCAAAAAAGTTGCCCCCGTGCCCCGCCCCCAATAAAACACCGGGGGGAGGCAGTGCTCAGGTCCGTCCTTGTGTACATCATTATGCTTACTAAGACATAAAATTTTTATAGCTATCAAACTCACAGTGAGCGTCTACCCGCGATTGTTAAACTACGGTCTGTACAAAACTGATGTGGACCCAAAAATTTATTTTAAACGGATATACTTTAGTATAAAAAAATGTATAGCTAACGTTAAATTCTATACACTTATATGCTTACCTGAAATGCTTTTCAATCCAAATCATTTTTGTACAGACTTTAATTGGACCAAATATAAAACATAATAAAATATTAAACTTAATAAAGTTGTGGGCCATAATCATAGGTGAGAAAGGGGGGTAGGGTGGGGTCCACCCCCCCTAGCCTCGAAATTTTGGACCCCCCTAAACGAAAACCTAGGGGCCCCCATCCCCCGAATTTCCGAATTTTTTATCCCTGACTCCCCTCTAGAATTTGAAATCTGACCCCCCTCCCCACTCGGGAAAATTTTAGGTACTTTTTCTATATTAAATTTTCTTTCAAAAACGTGAATTTTTAACACATAATCATGTTTCTACACCTATTTTACACCAGAATATCACTTTTTATTAAATAATATGTAGTATTATCCTATAAACCGAACAATTATTAAAATTATTATGGTTTAAAACTGTTTTGCTTTGGACACCGGACCCCACCTGACCCCCCTCTAGATTTCAAAATTTCGCACCCCAGGTCGACCCCCCCTAAAAACCTAGGGGGTTCCGGACCCCCCTGGGACCCCTCCTAGAATTCAAAATTAGATTTACCCCGGGTAACCACCACCCCCCCTAGCTTCCGCGACCGTTCTCACCTATGGCCATAATGACACCGAACATTTTATTACTAGATGTCCGCGATTAGGAAATTTGTACCAAATCTATATTGTCGTTGCTATGACATAAGAAATCACAATGAGTATAAAATCAATGTGACTCTAACTCATTTTGTTTATAGTATTTGAGTCTTTAAAAATAAGAAGTGTCATAGTTAAGTTTTATGAAGATCATTTTGACTCATTTTGTCATGGTAACGACGATTTTTTGCCGCAAACAATACAAAAAAAGACACTTTTTTTATGACCAGAATATTCTAAGAGAACCCGGATTTAAGTTATTAAATTAATACAAATTTAATATAACCATATATATATCCATAACCAATATAAATAGCAAATCAATCTTATTATTGAAGCTTGAATAAAACATCAAATCGCGTATATTAAAAAAAACAAACAACAAAACAACCGCATATATTTGACTGAGCAATAAACAAGTGAAAATATGCTGCATTGTTGTACTATAGTCACTAGAGAGTCACATTCACTACTAACATACGTTGCCAGAAAGGGTAAACAGCCTTCTTTTTTTCAAATTAAATTTTTAAATGTAAAATAAATTTTTTGAAATGTAAATTTTTTTCGCCCATATTCTATCACACAACTATTCCATTGATCCGGTTTGTTTCATTGCAGTACACAGAGAATATTTATGATTTGGAGTCGGATTTTGACTCGGTAGAGAGAATGGGGCAGTGTGGAAATCACCAGGATTCAGAACTATTTATCAAGGCACTGTAATGATTTGTTGAAAAGCATTCACGGAATTGGATTTCATTTTAAGTTAATGGCACCAAAATCTATCAGATTCTAACTAAAAAAATTTACAATCGATATTCTATTTTATTTTCCTAGATTCTAATTTCAAACCAAAACATACAAGCTTTTTTAATACGGATTTGTTATTAAAGGTGCGGTGCGGAGTCAAACTTTTTGTCTTCGATTTTAATGATTTTTTTTAAAAACCTTACCCCTGCCCCAATAGCTTACAAACATTTTTTATTAAAATTTTAATCGTTTAGGAGATATAACCCAAAAAATGGCTTTTTCGACAATTCAATACTTGAAAGATTGCTCAATGGGTATAAAAATTTAAGTTACAAAATATTAGCACTTAAAGAAAGCGGCTATTTTCTACTTTAATTTGATACTTTGATTACTAAGATTAGTGCAGTATTTCCCGAGATATTGCGTTTCCCCTACAAAAACCCTCGATTTTTTCACTAAACAACTGAAGTGAAGGCAAAAATGTTGAGCAAACTTAATCAATTCACTGACGTCGTTTGGTTTTTTTAGCAAAAAAATTGCGGGTTTTTTGTACGGGGAACGCAATATCTCAAAAAATACTACACCAAACGTAACAATCAAGGTATCAAATTAAAGTAGAAAGTAGACGCTTTCTTTAAGTTCATAATTTGTAACTTAAATCGTTATACCGATTTAGCAAACTTTCACGTACAGAATTGTCGAAAAACGACATTTTTTGGGGGGATGGGGGGGGGAGTGGGGGTCATAACTCCTGAACCACTGGAGATATTATGTTGAAAAAATTTTTGAGGGCTAATGGGGACAGGGGTAAGGTTTTCACAGAAAAAATATTGAAATTTAAGACAAAAAGTTTGACTCCGCACCGCACCTTTAAGAAAGCCACAGGATAAAAAATAAGAGCGTTATATCGGCAGCTGGCTTAAATTTCAGCGATTAAGTTTTAACATAACAATTATTGATATCAGTTACAGCAGTCGTAATATCATTAAATCGAATATTAAATAATTTTAAAATTATTTACAAATATGTTTTATTTTGTGGTTTTGATAGCTTCTAAGTCATAACCAGAATTTATGGGCCATAAGTATAATGTGGGTGGGTCGAGTAAAGTCTAGTAGGAAGAAGTTCGCCTACTTTTTTTTAATTATATTTTTTATCGCACAAGACTATTTTTAAACTTATATCAATCGATATACCTTGTTCAAAATAATAATCATGCTTTGACCAAATGGATGCTATATAAATTAAAAAGATTTGGAAAACCTTGAAATTGCCCAAAAATCACTTCAGAAGTGTTAAAATTAAGCTAAATTAAATTAATCTTTTAGGAAGGTCACCGTATTATCAATGCTGTAAAATTTTATTGAGACTTTTTTGGTAAAATGCATTTTGTTTGTACCAAATTATTGTTTTCTTCAAACTGCATATATCAAATTGTATTTTAATAGTTTTTACGCAGTAATTTTCTAAAACACAGTCGCTAAGACCAACTCAGTACAAAAGTTTTTTCTGATAATTTATTATGTATTTCTTGAAAACCTCCCACAATTAAACGCATCGACAAATTGGATTTGACAGCATAATTACGAACCCAAGAACTGCCAGATTATCATTCAGAATTAGTGTTACATAAAATTAAAACTCCAAAATACGTTTACGAACTTTAGTTAATTGAATTAAAAATAACCTTAAATTTTTATTTTTTTTGAAAATAAAAAAAAAATTATTTAATTCTAGTAAAAACTATACTTTTTTCCCATTTTTAGCTATTTTCAAAACCTCTGCCAGCCCAGGACGAAAGCCTTTATTAGCACTACGCCCAAGTTGTGTCCCTGATCCACCAAAAACACCCGGACGTTATGGCCGGAAAACAACGTGTGGGGAAGTTGGAGGAGAGCAGCTAAAACCGTCAATTCCAAGCCCATCCGCAACAAACGCCCGGCGGAAAGCTGCCTGAAACAACAATTCCTTTAAATCCTCGTTACTCTGACACAATGAGTCAGATGCGTCGTAAAATAGCCGTAACTGTGACTCTCTTTTTTTATCTCAACACAAAAATATAAACAAAATGAGTCAAAGTCACATTGATTTTATACCGATTATTCTGACTTCTTGTGTCAGAGTAACGACGAAATATTCATGAAGCTGGTTCGGAATGGAGCAGAGAGGGGCTAAACCTGAATTTGGTCAAAGCTGAAATGAAAGGGGGTTGTTAACATTTTTATGGCATCGTTATTTTCTAAAATGCATTATTCAGACCTGTGCACGGTTTGAAAATGCCCCCTCCTGCTTTATTGGAAGATTTGTCCCCTCAATTTTATTGCCCCCCCCCCGCGGAAAAAAAAGTACCCAAAAATTATGACGCCATTTTTTTTACCTATTATGACGCCATCATTGCGAAATTTTTGCAGTTTTTAGCCTATTTCAATGCAATTTAAGCTATTTTAGACCTATTTTTACCTTATTTTCGCCTTTTTTGTCCCGTTTTTCCTTTCATTTCCTTTCTTTTTTCTCGTTTTTTCTTTCCCCCCCTGCTTGCCCCCCCGTTTTATTGCTTCCCTCCGTTTCAAAAAGTTGCCTTCCCCCTGTGCCCCCCGTTTTGGAATTGCCCCCTCCTCATTATAACCCCGGGGGGCAGTGCACAGGTCTGCATTATTTATTATATTGTTTTCAATTTTGACAAAAAAAAGTTTAAAAAAACCTAATAAATTTTACATAAAAGATACTTTTTGTATTTTAAAGATGGCACAACCGAAAATTATTTAGTTAGTAATTTTAAAGTATTGAAACAGTAAAAGTGGTAAAATTAAAAAAAAAACACTTTCGGGGGTGGCGGTAGGTGGTGGGCGAAAATTTCAGAAGAGTTTTTTGAAATAGTACCTAAACCTCTAATTTTTCTCAATATATAACCGCAAATACGGGGAATGGGATGTCAATATTTTTGGGGAATGTGAATGATATAACCCTCGACCCCTCACCGCGCAATTATGATAGTCTGTAAGGTTGGTTTGGTGAAAAAATAATTATGTGGATTAACAATAAAAACTTAATTCGTTATATTTGGCAAAAAATATTATTAAAAAACTTTTATTAATAATTATATAACTAAAATGTTTTGTTGCAATCCTAGATACCAGAAAATAGAAAATTATTATGAAAGATAAACCATCGTTTGACTTGCAAGTATTAACAATTATTTTTTCTCTCCAAAGCAATCCTTTATGTTTTTACTATATTGATACATTACTACTGAGTACTGCCTTGGGTTTTAGTTTTGCTTTCTACATTTTCTTCATATTGGTTAACTTAACGCTGGCTTACTTGTAGTTAACATACTGATTAATGATAATCGCGATGATAAAATAGCAGATGGAGCTAACCGTTATGGGCACCGAATTATCAAACGTGGAAACATCTTTTACATCTAAAAGTAGACAGTTCGTTTCGTACGTAACTAAATAATAAAAATGAATATTTCGTGTAAATCTTATTCTGAAAACATAAAAATAAATGCTTAACACTTCGCATCGGCACGCACCACTTCGCGCCGCTCTTGTGAAAATTATTTCCCCCCTTGAAATCAAATTCTGCCAACGCCAATAATATTATAGCCCAGTGTCTATTAAAAAAATGCCGAGCCACACCCAACCCAGGGCGCCCCAGGGGGGGCGCTCGCCCCCCCCGGAAACCCGGGATCCTGTTTCCGGAAGGGGCACGGCCCCTTCTTTAATTCTGCCTACGCCAATAATATTATAGCTGATGCCCCAAAGTGTACATAAAGTTAAATTCTGCCTACGCCAATAATATTATAGCCCAGTGTCTACTAAAAAAATTGCACGAGTCACACGTCAGACCAGTGGCGCCTCCCCCCGCACCCTGACAAGGGGCTCTGCCCCTTGAGCCCGCTGGGCATTCTGCCTCCCCCCCGGACCCCCCTGACAAGGGGCTCTGCCCCTTGAGCCCGCTGGGGGGCTCTCGCCGCCCAGACCCCCTGTTACTGGGGGGCTGCCGCCCCCTAGACCCCCCTTCAGGGTTAGTATTTACCCCCCCAGACCGCCCCCTCCCGAAATGAAATCCTGGGCACACCACTGCGTCAGACACCTTCGGGTTTTGCGTAATAACTAATAAATTTTATAATATAAAATAATAAATTGTATAAAAAGTCAGAACATGATAATTAAGTGCCTGTTTTTTTTTATGTTTTGCCGTGAAAGTTTTTTTTTAAGCTAATAAAGAACAACACTTTTTTAAATAATAAAATTTTTTTTTGTGGTAGTCGTATCGTTGCGCATTTGGGTCTTATTTTAATAGAACACTGCACGAGCTAGAGCTCGAACGCCTTTAGTTTTTTGTGTAGCGAAGAATTAAATCGGTGTTTCTAAACCAGTATTCCTTAAAAGGGCTAATTTTAGGTTGTAGTACTCAATACTTGGATTGTTTACAGTACAATATAAATAATAAATACTTGTATTAATATTATATTATAATAAAATAAGTGTTTATACTTGGATAGGTGTTTCTCAACCAGTATTCTCCGAAAGGGCTGATTCTGGGGTTATAATAAAGAGCTCCGTAAAACACGGCCAAGAGTGAGGCTGCCGCCACGCGGAGGCATCCGTCTAATCCCATTGAAAATAACGCGGTTTAACTAGAATAATATTGCATTTAGTAATTATGAAGGAAAACCCCAAACCACATGTTAAAAATACCTTAGTGAGTAGTAAAGAGTAGGGATGTGCCCGGCTGTCATTTTTTGACATCCGAGGATTTTCGGAAACAGAAATCCGCGGATGGGGATGTTAAGGAAATGCATTCCTACAACATGGTTTTAGTACTGTGCGCTGTTTCGCAAATGTTATGAACATTTAATTCTTTGTAGATATTTAAAAGAAATGAAATCCTATAAGAAAACCCCCCCCCCGGGGTAAAACGGGGGGAAATCAAAAAGGGGGGGGGGACGGGGGGGGGAAATTTTAAACGGGGGGAGAAAAAGAGGGGGGGAGGGAGAGGAGAGGAGAAGAAAGAGAAGAGAAAAAGAGAAGAAGAGAAGAAAAAAAGGAAAAGGGAAAAGAGAAAAAAAAGGAAAAAAAAAAAAGAAAAGGAAAAAAAAAAAAAGAAAAAAAAAAAAAGACAAAAAACGGGGGGGGGATGCTAATGCATAGGGATTTATGCAAATTTTCGGCTTTTCCTAAGTTTTTCCAAAAGTCTATTGCATTTTCATTTCTTTGTAACTTTTAACAAAGAATGAAAGGACTTTTACAAAGAAAGGGCATGTTTGTAACTTTTATGAAAAAGCGCCAAGGAGTGCAATTTATCCATATTGTTTTTTAATTTTTAAAGAAAAAAAACAAGTAAAAAACGTTGATTTTGAGCTTCTAATGGCTAAAAAATCTAAACTTTGGCTTAGGAAAGGTTAAAAATTTATAAAAAAACACATTAGGTATTAGCTAATTTAAGAAGTAAAAATAACCAATATACACATCCGCGGATGTCACAAATAGTGCGGATGTTGGGCACATCCCTAGAAAGAAGTTAGTTATGTTATGTTACCTGTCATGAACAGTGTATAATATAAAATTGTTGATCAAAGTTCATTTTAGTGTGCTTTAAAACAACTGTATGGATTATTATATTTCATAGGCAATTTAGTGTAAAATCAATTTATTCATGGAGTTTATCTACGGATCCGGAATTAGTGTACGGTACTGTTACTTTGTACATAAAGCCAGAGAATTGCCTGTGAAAAAATTGATTTCAGGCCAAATCGCCAATAAAGTTGTGTTGCCCATGAAATATGCGCTCGCAATTTTTCCTTAAACGCTAAAAATTTAGGGGATTTTCAACAACAAACTATAAAAATTTATCAAAATAAATTTTAGGTTGATCTTAGGAGTTTGCTCGAGCTCAAGAGGTTTACGGTTCATTATTAGATTTATTAAATGTCAAAAACGCAATTCTAAAAAACAATTTCTTGCGAGAGCGTTTATGACAATTTTTATTGGAATTCAAACAAACACTAAATTTGAAAATGAGTCAAATTACATATATTTGGCCCTTCCAAACTTTTTAACTACGAAATATATTTAAGCTTTAATGTAAAAAATATGCTGTGCTGATGGATTATAATTACAAACAGAACAATTTTTTTTTTTTGAGAAAACATTCATGCACTTGCGAAATGAAGCATTTTAAATTGAGAATTTATTTTTGTACCACAACTACCAATATGCAGCCGCGATATTATTTCAATACGTAAATTTTTATTTATCAATTTGAAATACACACAAGCTTTCGGATGAGTGGTTTTTTTACACGGCAGAACTGTTTATTTTTTAATGTTTACATTTAAGTTCGTTTAGGTTTACTTAGTTTTTTGTTCGTAGTACTTTGAGGGGTAAACTTTATGTATACCTTAATGTAAATAAGCTAGGGCCTCTAGTTTGTGACAAGAGCGAATTGAAACTTTTATTTAAGGAATAAAAAAACAAAATACACTGTCACATAGCAAGTCGATAAGGTTGTAAACTGACAAAGACTACGTTTAAATAGCAAAAAACCACAAATAACTTTAAATTATTTTATGGTAGGTACAGGCGTAAAACATAACCTATCTGCAAAATATACTGCACAAATTTCGGAAATACGTTTTTAAGAATAGTTAAATTAGTGAAAAATATTACGCAAGTCGATATTCTAACACAAGTTTACCGGAATTGTTTGAAAACACAACATTATAAAAACACAATTGTAACCAAAACAAAAATAATACAGAAACCATAAATACCAAAATTCAAAGCGGTTTCCTAGTAGATTTTCGTGCGCATTATTTTTTAAAAAAGATATACAACATTCTACACTTGCTAAGTAACTTTGTTTATGTTATTTAAAAACAGCACTACACTACCCTTTAAGAATAGAATTTATTTGGACATTTTTTTTATATTTTTGCATGTTTATTAAGGACAATAAAACAAAAAAAAAACTTTTCGTAAATTTGTAATCTCTTCTTTTCTATAAGTACTTTCTGCAGAGCAGTGATATTAAAATCGCCTAACTTTTTTCAATTCCAATCTGGAAAATAAACAAAGAGATGTTTAATCCCTTTTTGTAACAGTACTAGCAGAAACAGTACAGAGGTAACAGTACTAGCAGAAAATTAGTATACAACATTGATTAGATTATTATGGATTATACTAATAAATGTTTCTTAGTTCCCTTAGTGTTGAATTTTCATGCAAAAGTTTTTTTTTAGAAAATTCCTGTACGAATGTTCAAATCTTGTGAGACAGTTTTAAGTAAAATTTTAGTACTTGAATTATTCATTAAAATAAACACAACGAAGTTAAAAATAATTTTTCGCTTATAACAGCAAAAAATCTTCCATATAAAAAACTAAATAATACATGAATACACTCGAATTTAATAATCCTAAAAATTAGAAAAGATAGATAATATATAGCGAAGAAAAAGTTAACACGGTGTGCTATTTTATTACACTAAATCATTAAAATTTGTCATGAAAAACGAATAGTTTAATTATGTAATAGTTATGGAATTTAAATATTGTTAATGATTTTTTTTACACGACTTACGTAATTTACCCGGGAAATTCTTAATTTTTCTCACAGACTGATTTAAAATTTTTAAACATTTTGTTTTATTTAATTCTTTACACATTTCTTCTCTAAGATTTTACGAATTTTATGCATTTGCAGGGGCTTTATCTGTAACTCCACTGTAGCGAGTTTTGTTTTTTCTTAAATAGTCTGCGAGAAATTCAATAGGGTCTTCTGGCCTAAAAAGTAAATTAATATAATATAATATTGTAACACAAAGGCTACGGTCAAATTTTAGGGCATTTCTTTAAAATTTAGGAAGTTTAATCACTGTAGTTTAAAATTATAAATGCGTCCCTACTTATTATAAAATCAGCAAAATCGGAAAAATGTGAATTCGTAGTTAAATAGACAAAGTATCAGTTTTGGTGCGAAATTATGGAGCCGTCTTAATTCAGCCTTTTTATTTGTTTTACACTATGGTGTTCAGCCAATATCCAATTAATTTGTGCATTTTTCTTAAAACGAGCCACGTTAAAAGAAGCCAAGTAACTTTGTATATTTTTGGTAAAAGAAGACAAGTGAACTTAGTTTATAAAAAGCTAAAAAAGGGTAACAATGATGATTTTGATGCAGAAAAGTTGTTGATAAGACTAAATAAAACAAGCGTGTATCAGTCGTTTTTACTGAAAAGTGGTAATAGTAATAAAAATGCGTTGTTGAAAATTAAAATTTTGTTCATCACTTTGTAATCCAATTTTTGAAACACCAAAAAATATTTTGGTAAAACAAGCCAAGTAACTGTAAGCATCTTTTATAGGCTACTGATTAACAGCTATGTAGCATAATAAGCATGTCTTAAATAAATGTCTTAAAAAAACTCAAATCGTCTGCCACTCTTTTCTGTGACACATAACGCCGCGTATGTGTCCCTTTCGTGAAAACTCAAAGTACAAGCGTAAATAAAAAGCGATTATCTTTCCCCTTTTTTGTCCGGCCTATAGTGTAATGGATAGCACGCCAGAGTCACCTTTGGAAGGTACGGGTTCAATTCCTTTATCGGCCAAATTTTTCAATAAATTTGGCTGTCTAAATTTTTCGGCGCCTGGTTATTTTCGCTTCTACTTTGGGTCGTCACATATTTGGTGGCCAATACACGTCTATTGGTACACCCACATAGAGACCTGTGCACGGTCTGGAAATGCCCCCCCCGCTTTACTGGAGGATTTGCTCCCTTCCCCGCCAAAAAATGAAAAAGTACCCTAAAAATATGACGCCATTTTCGACCTATGATGACCCCATCATCGCGAATTTTTTGCAGTTTTTAGCCTATTTCAATGTATTTTAAGCCAAAGACCTATTTTTACCTTATTTTCGCTTTTTTTGTCATTTTTTCCCTTTTTCTTTCTTTTATTCCTTTTTTTCTTTCTCCCCTGCTTGCCCCCCCCCCGTTTCAAAAAAGTTGCCCCCCGTGCTCCCCGTTTTGGAATTGCCCCCAAATAAAACTCCGGGGAGGGGCAGTGCACAGGTCTGCCACATATGTGCCCTTGCCCGCCTTGCCGTGACCGGCAGGTTGCAACTAGGGTTAGCTCCAAGGAGCAGGGCGCGGACTAGTGGTGGAGGTGTGGCTCGGACCCATACATGGGCACGGGGGGGGGGGGGGTTGGGGGGGACAGAAAAAGTTAACCCCCCCCCCAATTTTAGAAAAATGAAGAAAAAAAATGTCTTTAAAATGACTTCTAACTGCCTGAAAACTTAAGTTTTGAGGTCAAAATGAATGTTTTAAGCAGTAAAAAGCTCAAAAATGCAATAAAAAGGGCTTTTTGACCTAAAATTAGCGTTTTTTACCTATTTTTCCTTCAAAATCGAAAAACGATATGGGTAAAATGCACTCCAGAAAAAAAAACGATATGGGTATTTTGCGTTTCTCGGATTTTAACCCCCTCCCTAATTTGGGGTTTAACCCCCATGAGTTGTAATGTAACACTGTCGAGCGATGGTGTAACGCAGCACGTCAGTCAATGAGATACTGAGGCTGAAGATTACAGGTTCAAGTCATTTATCGCTCGCTCATTTTTTAGTCAAAAAGCTAAAAATAGCAAATTGTTTCGCATTCTTTCTTTTAAAAACTCGATTTATCCGGCCTCATATTTCTGGACGTTACATTGGGAGTACATTACATTACGCCAGAGTCGACTTTGGAAAGTACGGGTTCAATTCCTGTATCGGCCAAAATTTTCAATAAATTTGACTGTCTGAATTTTTCAGCGCCTGGTTATTTTTGCTTCTAGTTTGGGTAATCACACCTCTCTTTGACAAGCCCTGTAGCAGCATGGCAGGGCACCACAGTCTGATAATCCAAGTACTGTCTGGTGAAAATGTTCAGAGTATTGATTTATAGATTAAACTAACGATTCGATTAAGATTTCTTAATGGGTTTCTTAATTTTCTTAATGACCTTTTAATTAACATAAGCATATTTGTATGCCCAAGAACTTAAAATATCATTTAAAAAAAAACGCAAATCGTTCTCCCACTCACCTCTCCTTGGCAAGACTGGACAGGCCTTGGAGCAGTATGGGCACCACGGTCTGATCCAAGTACTGTCTGGTGGGGATGTTCTGGGCGGGCGGTGGTGGCGGAGCCGCGGCTTGATCTCCGGCCCCTTCCTTAGCACCACTAAAATGACAATAAAATGAGTCGAAATCCTCATAAAATATTCGTATATTATAATACCGATATCAAAAACAAAACATTTTAATAAATTTTCGTATTCAATGGATAATATTACATTTTACTGGAGATTTAGGTGGTAAATCGGGGTAATCAAGTACAAAAACTAAAAATTTCAATTAAACAATTTTGGCGGAAAATTTAGGATATTGCACCTAACATTTTACTGGAATTTGAGGGTGGAGAGGTCAGATCATAAATTCTAAAGGGGGTTCAGGGCATACATGGGCAAGTCGGTCCGGAGTGGGGGGGGTTAAACCCCGAATTAGGGGGGGGGGTTAAAATCTGAGAAACACAAAATATAAATACCCATATCGTTTTTTTTTCTGGAGTGCATTTTACCCATATAGGCACCTTGCACTGGAACTCGGTTTATACATGAAGTATGCAATGCACATAGTGAGTCACCATAATGGATAATTACCGTATCTCCTACTTATCTTTCGTAGTATGCAGATCAAACGATCGAAATTTCGCGCGCTTTCGAGTGTTGATCTGCATACTACAAAAGATAAGTAGGAGATACGGTAATTTCCATTATGGTGACTCGCTATGTGTATTGCATACTTCATGTATAAACGGAGTTCCAGTGCAAGGTGCCTATAGTTTTTCGATTTTGAAGCAAAAATAGGTAAAAAACGCTAATTTTGGGTCAAAAAGCCCTTTTTATAGCATTTTTGAGCTTTTTATTGCTTAAAACATTCATTTTGACCTCAAAACTTAAGTTTGGAGGCAGTTAGAAGTCATTTTAAAGACATTTTTTTCTTCATTTTTCCAAAATGGGGGGGTTAACCCCCCCCCCACTTTTGAATGGGGGGGGGGGGGGTTAACCCCTCCCCAACCCCCCCGTGCCCATGAATGGTTCAGGGTAAAAAAATTCCGCACCTCGAGGGTGGGAGGGGGGTGACTACCTATAATATTTTTAGGAGGGGTAAGGTGAATTTTCGGGGCTACGAAATGGTGGATTCCACACTGACCTTCTTCTCTTTTTCTATGCGCCCACGGCCTGTGCATGTAATGTGAATTTTTAACACAAATTTGTCTTTATACATTTTTATAACTGAATAGCACATTTTATTCAATAAAATGTTCTATTAAACTGAAAAAGACATTACTGGTTTAAAAGTATGTTGTTTTAAACAATACACCCCCCACAGCCACGACCATCGTCTAGATTTAAAATTTTACCCCGGGTAAATTATTATCACATTAAACTGTGCTCACTTATCATCGTCACTACAGCAAAAATACGCATGACTGCGACCCATTCCGTAGTTAATAGGGCACTGTTAGAAATCTAAAATAATTCACAGTTGCAGACCTGTGCTCTGCCCCCCTCCCCCGGGGTTCAAACGGGGGGGGGGCAATTCCAAAATGGGCGGGGGCACGGGGGGCAACTTTTTTGAAACGGGGGAGGGCAATAAAACGGGGGGAGGCAAGCAAGGAAGAAAAAAAAAGAGAAAAAAAGGAGAAAAAAGAGAAAAAAGGGAAAAGGGAAAAAAGGACAAAAAAAGCGAAAATAAGGTAAAAATAGGTGTCAAAAATGGCGTCATAATTTAAGGGTACTTTTTCATTTTTTGGGGGGGGGGGGTGGGGCAATAAAACGGGGGGGGGGGGGCGCATTTTCAGACCGTGCACAGGTCTGCAGTTGCATATTTTAACGAACTGTGGTTTATTTTACGATTCATAGTAACGACGTTATGTAGTTGTAGCTGAAACTGATCCGACTAAAAACAGCATGGGCTATTGAGATTGGCTGTTATATAACAATTAAATAAAAATGTCTAAAACTATATAGAAAAAATTTTTAAAAAAGCTTACGTATCACCAGAAACGGCTGAGACTTCAGAAGCCTAAAAGTTTAAAATTAATAAAGTTTAAATAAAAAAGAATGCTAAGATGAAAATTTTTAAATCGGATATAAAAATTTACAATAACAGAAACAAATCTGTACTACATAAACAAGTATCACATAAATAAAAGAATATACAAAAAAACATACTTCTTCCTGTACTATTTCCGCTTTATCTGAAGATTGTTCGGCGGGTTTCGCGGCATCTGTGTTTGCGGTTTGGGTATCCATGGGTTCTTCCGTTTTAACCTGTTCTGCCGGTTTTGTATCTTCTGAAGCCTTTTCTAAAATACTAGTCTTGTCAATAATAAGTAACGTTTCGCATATTTGCATTTTTATGCAAAACAATGAGAGTTTTGTTTTTAATTATAAAATACCATATAGTATTATTGTAATATATAAAGGTAAAAGTACAAAAAAAGTGTGTTGTAAAGTTTGTGTTCAAATTCAAAGTTGATTTTAAAATTTTTTCGACTTTTAGAAGGGTTCTCCTAGATTTTGTCTGAGGAGGACAAATCTATTGAGGCTAAGCAAGGAGGTAGACAACACCTCAGACCTGTGCACTGCTCCCCCTCCTACCGGGGTTTAATGGGGGAGGGGGAGAGCAATTCCGAAACGGGGGGGGCGCAAGCGGGAGAAAAAGAGAAAAAAAGATAGAAAAAAGAAAAAAAAGAGACAAAAAAGGCGAAATTTAAGTAAAAACAGGTTTAAAATGGCTTAAAAGGCATTGAAATAGGCTAAAAACTGCATGTAATTGGCGATGATGGCGGCATAAAAGGTCAAAAATGGCGCTATAATTTTTTTGGGTACTTTTTTATTTTTGGGCGGGGGAGGGGCAATAAAACGGGGGGGGGGGGCACAGCCACTAATATTTTGGGGGGAGGGCATTTCCAGACCTTGCACAGGTCTGACACCCTAACCGTCTTTTCTACGACCTTTGGGTCTAACTCTGAAAACTTTTTTAGCATAAATCCAAAAGTAGGAATAGGGGGGCATACATGAGCATAGGGGAGGGGGTGGGGTAGGGTTCACACCCCATAGCCTCAAAATTTCGGACTCCCCCTAGAAAAAATCTAGGGCTCCCCTCTTTCCACATTTTTTTTATTTTGATACCCTACCCCCCTCTGGAATTAGTTCTAAATCGACCCTTCTTCCGTCCGAGCTAAACTATGGGTATAAATCTAAACATAGATGAACACGGTAACCGAAGGTAGGGGGTTGTTTACCCTGGGTAAATGATACTTTAAAACCTAGGAGGGGGTTTTAGGGGGGGGTCGAAGAACCTCCTAGCTTTTTAGGGGGGGGGGGGTCGACCGGGGTGGAAGATTTTGAAACCAAGAGGGGGTTAGGTGGGTTCCAATGCCCGAAGAAAAATACTTTTAAACCATTAAAGGTTTATTAATAGTTTTTTTTTATAAGATAATACATTTTATTGAATAAACAGCGATATTCTGGTATAAAAAGGGTGCAAAACATGAAGTTTTGTTAAAAATTAACGTTTTTGGAAGAATATTTAGTATAAAAAAGTACTTAAAATCATAGGTCACCGAAGGGGGGGGGGGTAGGTAGGGGGCCCCCCCCCCTACGGCGCCTCTGAGACCTACCCCTCCTAAGGCCCATTTTTGACCCCTCTTCCCCCCTTCGACCCCTGACCCCCCTAAGGCCCATTTTCGACCCCCCCCCAACAGACAAACCCAAAAAATGCTTAAAAAATGGTCAAATTTTGTCAAAAAATTGTCAATTTTGGTCAAAAAAATGGTAAAAACACCCCAAGCACCCCCGGGTGCTTTTTTTCAAAAAAAAAAACACCTCGGGGTGTGACCCCCCTGGAGGTCAAAAACCTCCACACCCCGGGGTGTGGACCCCCCCCTGAGCCGTCGAAGGTCGGTGACCTATGCTTAAAATTTTCTCGAGGGGAGGGGGGGGTCAAATTTCAAAATCTAGAGGGGGGTTAGGGATAAAAAATTCGAAAATTTGGAGGGGGGGGGCGGGAAATTTTGAGGATAGGGGGATGTGGATCCCACCCTAACCCCCCTGTTCATCTATGGATCTAAACCCAAAATTTACTGTCACGTCACAAACACGTTTTTTAGTAAAAAACATTACTTTTGTACTTTTTTATACATAAACATCCTATTTTGGTGCATAAAATTTTATATTAAAGCTAAAAGCCTTAAATCAACGATTTAAAATAACTTTCTTTCGAAACCAGACCTCTTGATCATAGACGGGCAGGGGGGGAGGGGTTGGGGAGGTTATACCCTCAAAAATCCCGATTATAGCCGATACCTCCCTAAAATTTGGGGGTCCCAGTACTAAAAACGCTAAAAATGGGGTATTTGCAGTATACTTCAAAACAAATTTTTGGGACACACCCCAAAAATCGGGGGTCGAGTATACGCCCCCCAAAATCCGGAAGGCTGCCCACCTATGCCCCTGATCCCCCTCTAGATTTCAAATTGGTCAGCCCCCCTAAAAAACTAGGGGGCTGCTGGACACCCCTTTTAACTTTCAAACGGCCATTTACTCCCGTAGGGCTAAGGGGGGGGGGGAGGGTAGCCACCCCCTTAGCTTGCCGGTAATTGCTCATGTATGGGTGCGTGGGGGCTAAACCGAATATTCGGAAAACCGCCCTGATTTGTTTTTTGGAAACCTCGTTGTTTTTGCCGCATTAATAATTATGAGATTTACGCTAAAAAATGTGCGCTAAAATTTATGCTGCACTAAAAATTATACGATCTACCAGGTTCTGGTTTGGTTTCAGCTGGAGCTTCAGCCGGTGTCTGTTCGGCGGGAGTTGCTGTCTCAGACATGGTTTAGTCGTCGCTTTGCGTTTATTATAACTAACTAAAAAAAAACTTCTATAAAAAAAGGTATATTTATACATAAATACCATACGACAAACATACCTTCAGAAAAAACTGCCTTAATAATAGATAAACACGTTTACGCGAGCTGAGGAGGAGGTCTTCACTCTTTACTCCGGACAACTGTTATTTTGAAATGTAGGAGAGGAGTTCTTGGGAAAATCCGACCCCTTTAGCTTTCTAGGTGTAGGGGTCAGTCACCCAGGGTGGAAAAAATTTAAAATCTAAAGAGGGGCTCCGATGACCGGAGTAAAACAAATTTAAACCATAGGTTACTCTTTTTTAAGGTTAATACTATTTCATTTAATACAATATGCCGTTTAGCTTATTGCATTCTGTTTTAAAAATAAACGACAATTTTCGACAGCCAAAAATTTAGAATTTCTCTGTAACAACCGTGTATTTGTGGTTTGGCTAATGCTTTTTTGACCTTTGCCGTCGAAAGTTTTGGTCAGCTCAGGGGTATTTTTTAAACTCATTTTTTAAAATAAATAAAATCGTTTTAGGCAGAAACTTTAGGATCAAAACAGTACTAACTTTTCTACGAGGGATGGTTAAAAATTCTAGGGGTGAAATTTCCATGTCGGACGACTATGACCCTCTTAGATTTTTTTTCAAGGGTAGGGCAATTATCCAGGCTAGAGAGAGGGGGAACGGGGAAGAAATGGTGGACCCCATAGGTGAGAAAGGGGGGGGGGGCAGGGTGGGGTCCACCCCCTAGCCTCGAAATTTTGCCCCCCCCCCTAGACGAAAATCTAGTGGCCCCCCAATCTCCCCAAATTTCCGAATTTTCCACCCCTGACCCCCCTCTAGATTTTGAAATTCTACCCCCCCTCCCCCCTCAGGTAAATTTTAGGCTCCTTTTTTATACTAAATCTTCTTCCAAAAACGTGATAATTTTCATCACATATTCATGCTTTTACATCCTTTTTATACATGAATATGGCTTTTTATTCAATAAAATGTAGTATTATCCCTATAAAAAGAACAATTATTAAAGTTATTATGGTTTAAAAACTGTTTTTGCTTTGGACACCTAACCCCCCCTTCAGATTTCAGAAAATTTTGCATCTCTGGGTCTACCCCCTCTAAAAAGCTAGGGGTCCGGCACCCCCTCCCAGAATTTAAATTCCGATTTACCCCGGGTAACCACCCCCCCCCGAGCTTCCCCGACCGTGCTCACCTATGGTGGAACCCGGTCCCCGCCCGCTTGATTACTTCTTTTTGCCCCCGGTTAGATGTCATTGGCCATTTGGCCGAAAATCTTATTTTTTAAAAAAAAAAAAAAGTGGCTTTTGGCTATTAACTCGTGGAACTAATTTTTGGAAAACGGTAAAGACACTGTAGAAGTGGTTGCAGTATCAAATCAGTCGCACCGCCTCTGATGTATTACAAAACTAATCGCAGCTGCTGCACCATGAAGACTTTTAGTCATGGTATTTAAACCACGATTTCGAATTTTTAAAGCGAAAACTAATAAAGCCACTACAACAAAAATCTCATTACTAAAGTTAAAGTCCTCCAGGCTGAAATTAAGGGCGTAACCGCCGCTTTCAGGAAGAAACAAAGAAAAACGCGCGAGAAAGTTTTCAGAGATGACATAACCAATTATTATTAAGTTGCGTCAGGTGTTTCCCTCCACGTGATATTTTCTCGAAAGATGAGTGGTTACTTTACCACCTAGTTATTTTCGCTCTGATAGAATTCATTTTTAGTTTAGCTATTCATATGCATTTTTGGTTAGGGACTCTGACCGGCTAAACTTACTGCCATGTGCCATCCCAACTAGTAAATTAACATTATTTTGGAAGTGAATAGTGTTGCTTGGTTTGAAAGCCGCGTAAAATGCCAATTAAAAAAAGGTATAATAGTTTTTAAAGATTTTACTACTAAAAAAAGTTCATTATAAATGAAAAAAACAGTTTGAAAAAGGAAGAGCTTTAAGGAAATTGCTTGAAGGGTAGATTTAGGAATTTAAAAGGGTTCTATATTTATAGGGCACGGGGTTAAATTATTAATGTTCTCCTAGGAGTTCTGTCCTATTTTAGTACTGATTCTATAAATAATTTAAAAGTGATGCCGAAGATTATAAATTTTTTTAGTAAATTAATTTAAAAAAAACTTATTTAAAACGCTAGAAATAGTTTTAAAGATGCGAATAGAGTAATTTTAAATATATTTCAAGTTTATATATATGATTAAATTCCTCATTTAAAGGGCGGAGCTCCGGAGCTGTCTCCGCTTTAAGTGGCCGAAGCTTTGAAGCATAATATTGGAGGGTAGGAACATTACCTACTAGTTAAAATATAAGTTGATTTTGCCTATTTTTTTGCACAAAGCCACAAAGAGGAAGGAACTTTATAACAAAATAATCTTCAATGCTCTATGGATTTACTTACTAGATTGAAAAATATAGTTTATTATTTATTATTAAATCAATCTTTAAAAACAATAGGACAAAGAGAAAATCGTTTAAATATTTCAATATAGTCTGATATCAGCTGAAAAACAGCGGAGTATTAAAACTGCAACTTCAATATTTAGGGCTGTGATTACTACAAAATTTTTATTTATTAAAAAATAAAATTTATCTTTAACAGAACAAAATAATTATTTGCTTACTTTTTTATATTGTAAAATTTAGTAAAAAATGTTGGGTTTTTAAACTGTTACAAAAATTAAAGCTTAAATGACAACAGACATGGACGGTTCCAGATTATATTCCAAACAAAAGATAAACCATTTAATCAACGACTGTTATGATATTAAAATAATGAAAATCAAATGAAAAAGAAAATAAATATACAATAAAGGCAGCAGCTATTATTATACAATTTAGCGCAAAATATCAACAAAAATAACAATTGCGGGTTATCAGTATCACAACACATTCGGTGCAAAAGTCATCATTGTCACCAATTCCAAAGTACTTTGGAAAAAATAAAACTTTTATTGGTTCTCATTTTTTCCTCCGCTTCCTGTGGGGATTCGCCAGTGATGTGACACAGCGGCGGGCTGTACTTGACCCGCTTGGGAGCTACTTCTTTTGTCACATCATTATTATTTCCACTGCTTTTCCCCTGACCGGCTGTAGTGGACGCAGCTTCTGTACCGCACATGGCCGGCGTGAGCGGGGGGCCCAGCAACTCTCAGTGGCTTCGAATAAACCTCTGGGCGGCCTTCATGCCTCCACCTATCGACTCAAAAAAAAAACCACCACCATCCATCTTCTTTCTTCTCATTTTCTCCAGCACAGCAGAACCCAAGCCGAATCTTTCAGTATTCCCAATGCCCCAACCATCTTTACTTTCCTTTCAGCAAGAGAACCGCTGTCCAGAATTACCGTGGGGATGAGGCAAGTGCTGGCTCTAATAGTGAAGAGAAAGCTCGAATTGGCGCTTTTCGATCGGGACCTGCTAAAACCGGGCGCATTTTCTACGTTTCTGGGCACCTCAGGTCTACAGAGCGGCACGCCCTGCTTCGCTGTGGCTGGACTTAGCGGGTCTCTTGCTGCGAAAATAAATGTAAAGTCGGTTGGGGCGTTGGGAATACTGAAAGATTCGGCTTCCGGTTCTGCTTCTGGAGAAAATGAGAAGAAGAAGATGGATGGTGGTGGTTTTTTTGGTCGGGAAGTGGTGGAGGCCGCCCAGAGGTTTCTGAAGCCACTGAGAGTTGCTGGGCCCAGTGACGCGGCCGTGTGCGGTACAGAAGCTGCGTCCACTACAGCCGGTCAGGGGAAAAGCAGTGGAAATAATAATGATGTGACAAAAGAAGTAGCTCCCAAGCGGGTCAAGTACAGCCCGCCGCTGTGTGTCACATCACTGGCGAATCCCCACAGGAAGCAGAAGAAAATCAAGAACCAATAAAAGTTTTATTTTTTCCATACTTTGGAATTGTTGACAATGATGACTTTTGCACCGAATGTGTTGTGATACTGATAACCCGCATTGTTATTTTTGTTGATATTTTTGCGCTAAAATTCTATAATAACTGCTGCCTTTTATTATATTTTATTTTTCTTTCATTTTGATTTTCATTATTTTAATATCATAACAGTCGTTGATTAAATGGTTATATTTTTTGTTTGGAATATAATGAACCCGTCCATGTCTGTTGTCCATTTAACTTTAATTTTTGTAACAGTTTTAGAAAACCAACATTTTTTACTAAATTTTACAATATAAAAAAGTAAGCAAATAATTATTTTGTTCTGTTAAAGATAAATTTTATTTTTTAATAAATAAAAATTTTGTAGTAATCACAGCCTTAAATATTGAAGTTGCAGTTTTAATACTCCGCTGTTTTTCAGCTGATATCAGACTATATTGAAATATTTAAACGATTTTCTCTTTGTCCTATTGTTTTTTTAAAGATTGATTTAATAATAAATAATAAACTATATTTTTCAATCTAGTAAGTAAATCCATAGAGCATTGAAGATTATTTTGTTATAAAGTTCCTTCCTCTTTGTGGCTTTGTGCAAAAAAATAGGCAAAATCAACTTATATTTTAACTAGTAGGTAATGTTCCTACCCTCCAATATTATGCTTCAAAGCTTCGGCCACTTAAAGCGGAGACAGCTCCGGAGCTCCGCCCTTTAAATGAGGAATTTAATCATATATATAAACTTGAAATATATTTAAAATTACTCTATTCGCATCTTTAAAACTATTTCTAGCGTTTTAAATAAGTTTTTTTTAAATTAATTTACTAAAAAAATTTATAATCTTCGGCATCACTTTTAAATTATTTATAGAATCAGTACTAAAATAGGACAGAACTCCTAGGAGAACATTAATAATTTAACCCCGTGCCCTATAAATATAGAACCCTTTTAAATTCCTAAATCTACCCTTCAAGCAATTTCCTTAAAGCTCTTCCTTTTTCAAACTGTTTTTTTCATTTATAATGAACTTTTTTTAGTAGTAAAATCTTTAAAAACTATTATACCTTTTTTTAATTGGCATTTTACGCGGCTTTCAAACCAAGCAACACTATTCACTTCCAAAATAATGTTAATTTACCAGTTGGGACATGGCACATGCAGTAAGTTTAGCCGGTCAGAATCCCTAACCAAAAATGCATATGAATAGCTCAAACCAAAAATGAATTTTATCAGAGCGAAAAATAACTAGGTGGAATAGAAATAACTCATCTTTCGAGAAAAATATCATGTGGAGGGAAAACACCTGACGCAACTTAATAATAATTTGGTTATGTCATCTCTGAAAACTTTCTCGCGCGTTTTTCTTTGTTTCTTCCTGAAAGCGGCGGTTACGCCCTAAATTTCAGCCTGGAGGACTTTAACTTTTAGTAAATTAGATTTTTGTTGTAGTGGCTTTATTAGTTTTCGCTTTAAAAATTCGAAATCGTGGTTTAAATACCATGACTAAAAGTCTTCATGGTGCAGCAGCTGCGATTAGTTTTGTAATACATCAGAGGCGGTGCGACTGATTTGATACTGCAACCACTCTAAGTGTGTCCGTTTTCCAAAAATTCATTCCACCGAGTAATAGCAAAAAGCCACTTTTTTTTTTTTTAAAAAATAGATTTCGGCCAAATGGCCAATGACATCTAACCGGGGGCAAAAAAAGATAATCAAGGGGGCAGGACGGGGTCCACCATAGGTGAGCACGGTCGGGGAAGCTAGGGGGGTGGTGGTTACCCGGGTAAATCGAATTTTGGTTTTAGGGAGGGGGGCTCACCGGACCCTCCCCTAGCTTTTTAGGAGGGGTCGACCCTGGGTGCGAAATCTTGAAATCTAGAAGGGGGTCTGGTGTCCAAAGTAAAACAGTTTTAAACCATAAAAACTTTAATAATTGTTCTTTTTACAGAATAATACTACATTTTATTGAATAAAAAGCTATATTTCATGTATAAAAAGGGTGTAAAAGCATGAAGATGTGATGAAAATTCACGTTTTGGAAGAAAATTTGAGTATAAAAAAGGTATAAAATTTTCCTGAGGGGGAGGGGGGTCAGATTTCAAAATCTAGAGGGGGGTCAGGGGTGAAAAATTCGGAAATTTAGGGGGAGAGGGGGGCCACTAGATTTTCGTCTAGGGGGGGGGCAAAATTTCGAGGCTAGGGGGTGGAATCTCATCCTGCCCCCCCCCCTCTCCCATAACTTGGGTCCACCATTTTTCCCCCGTTCCCCCTCTCTCTAGCCCTGGATAATTGCCCTACCCTTCAAAAAAAATCTAAGAGGGTCATAGTCGTCTGACATGGAAATTTTACCCTTAGAATTTTTAACCATCCCCTTCGTAATAAAGTTAGAACTGTTTTGATCCTAAAGTTTCTGCCTAAAACGATTTCATTTATTTTAAAAAATGAGTTTAAAATAATACCCCTGAGCTAACCAAAACTTTCGACGGCAAAGATCTAAAAAGCATTAGCCAAACCACAAATACACGGTTGTTACAGAGAAATTCTAAATTTTTGGCTGTCGAAAATTGTTGTTTATTTTTAAAACAGAATGCAATAAGCTAAACGGCATATTGTATTAAATGAAAAATAGTATTAACCTTAAAAAAGAGTAACCTATGGTTTAAATTCGTTTTTACTTGCTGATCCATTGCCCCCTCTTTAACATTTTAAATTTTCTCCACCCTGGGTGACTGACCCCTATACTTAGAAAGCTAAAGGGGTTGGATATTTCCCCAAAGAACTCTCTCGACATTTCAAAAAATAACAGTTGTCCGGAATAAAGAGTGACAATTTGCTCCTCAGCTCGCGTAAACGTGTTTATCTATTATCCTTAAAGGAATTTCCCAAGGTATGTTTTGCTGTATGGTATTTATGTATAAATATACCCTTTTTTTATAGAAATTTTTTAGTCTTAGTTATAATAAATGCAAAGCGACGACTAAACCATGTCTGAGACAGCAACTCCCGCCGAACAGAGTAGACTGGCCCAAGCTCCAGCTGAAACCAAGTCAGAACCTGGTAAGATCGATAATTTTAGTGCAGCATAAATTTTTAGTGTACATTTTTAAGCGTAATCTCATAATTATTAATGCGGAAAAACAATGAGGTTTCCAAAAAACAAATTCAGGGCGGTTTTCCGAATATTTGGTTTTAGTCACTTAATTGCTCAATACACTAACAATTTACCGGCAAGTGAAGGGGGCGGCCACCCCTCCCCCCCTTAGCCCTACGGGAGTAGATGGCCGTTTGAAAGTTAAAGGGGCGTTCCAATAGCCCAAGTTTTTTAGGGGGGCCGACCAATTTGAAATCTACAAGTAGGGATCAGGGGCATAGGTGGGCAGTCTTCCGGATTTTGGGGGGCGTATAATTGATTCTCGATTCTTTTGGGGTGTGTCCTAAAATTCGTTTTGAATATACTGCAAATACCCTTATTTAGCGTTTTTAGTATGGGACCCCCAAAATTTTAGGGCAGGTATTGGCTATAATTGGGATTTTTGAGGGTATCTACCCTAATTTTTCTCCCTGCCCGTCTATGATCAAATAGGTCTTGGTTTCGAAAGAAAGTTATTTTAAATCGTTGATTTAAGGCTTTCAGCTTTCACATAAAATTTTATGCACCAAAATAATACGTTCACTGATAAAAAGTACAAAAGTACGTTTTTTACTAAAAACGTGTTTGTGACGTGACAGTAAATTTTGGGTTTAAGATCCATAGATGAACAGGGGGCTGAGGGTGGATCCAGATTTTCTTGAATCCTTGAAATTCCCCGTTTTCCCCCTCCACGTTTTGAATTTTTCATCCCTGATCCCCCTCAAGATTTTGAAATTTGACCCCCCCCCTCCCCCTCGAGAAAATTCTCGAGCATAGGTCACCGACCTTCGCTCAGGGGGTCCACACCCCGGGGTGTGGAGGTTTTTGACCTCCAGGGGTCACACCCAGGTGTTTTTTCCCCCCCCAACAAGTACTGGGGTGCTTGGGTGTTTTTACCATTTTTTTGAGCGAAATTGACAATTTCCTCACAAAATTCACCATTTTTTAAAGCATTTTTGGCATTGTTGTCGGGGGGGTCGAACTTGGGCCTTAGGGGGGTCAGGGGTCGAAGGGGGAGAGGGGTCAAAAATGGGCCTTAGGCAGGGGTAGAACCTCGAGAGGCGCCGTAGGGGGGGTGCCTCCTACCCCCCCTTCGGTGACCTATGATTTAAGTACTTTTTTATACTAAATATTCTTCCAAAAAACGTTAATTTTTAACAAAACTTTCATGTTTTGCACCCTTTATTACCAGGAATAGTATATTCAATAAAATGTAGTATTATCTTATAAAAAAAACGTATTAATAAACCTTTAATGGTTTAAAAAGTATT
>JASAMX010012637.1:5000-10855 GCA_030248175.1 Microlaimidae sp. YZB2_3
ATACTCTTCCAACTTTAATCTACTGGCAATTGTCGTTCTAATTTTATTCACTAAGTCAACACGTGCAAATTTTAACGGCCGTACACCAAATTTGTTTGCATTTTTAAAACATGTTTTTTTTGCTTTTATAAGCACAAACAAATGTAATTATTGCTTACGTCATCAATAAGTAAACGCAATAAACCATTGCCGTTATTTCAAAATATGCGAAAAATTTCTTGAAAAGTTTTCAAAAGGTTCCGACTACGTGGCAAATTACTAAATGAGTATATTAATAAATGGCGTAAAGATTTTAAACGATTAGCAAGAACAATTTTGTGTAAAAAATTAAATGAATAAACTATGAAGAATCACGATAGTTAATTCAATGTACACAAAGGTCTCGAGAAAATTTAAAAAAAATTGTATATGACGTGGATTGGAGAAAAAAACACTATCATAATATACGAAAATAACATAAACATAAATTAAATTTTCTAAAAAAAACAGCTGGTTGTCCATATTTTTGATTTTAATATTTCCCTGTCTTATACAAATTATTTTCAATTCTTCTCGAGACCTTTGTGTACATTAAATTAACCGTCGTGATTCTACATAAAATTTGGCCTATAAAAATTAAGCCTATATAAAATTTAGTCTATATATTAGCACGAATAATTAATGATTTATATTTAATTTTTATTAATCATATGAATGACGCTTCAGACGCAATGGTATTTTATTTGGTTTTTTTGACTACCTTTATTCCGGTTAGAACCGTGAAACCTTCGTTTTACTGCGGTAGAAAGAAAAAGAAAGGAAAAGACAATCACGGGAACGAGTTAATGTAACAGTGAAACTTATAATTGGATAATATTACAATAATTATTAAACCACAAATATTATTGTAATGTGGCATTTTAAGAGAGCGTGCAATTTGGTTTTGTGTTCAAAAACCACAAGTAAAAATCATTTTTATTATGACTTGATGATTTTGCCCTATAAAATAAACAATTTTTTTAATTTAGCAATACTTGTTAACAAGAACAACAACAACATCATATTTTAGAAGATTTATGCAGAATAATTAATAATTTTATCTTAATAAAGAAGTCCCAGGAATCTGTGTGTTTATTATTAATGCCTCCATGTCCCAGAATTCCGCAGGTTCTTTATGTTTTTATGCTAATT
The DNA here is from genome assembly GCA_030248175.1 of Microlaimidae sp. YZB2_3. Taxonomy (NCBI): domain Eukaryota; kingdom Metazoa; phylum Nematoda; class Chromadorea; order Desmodorida; family Microlaimidae; species Microlaimidae sp. YZB2_3. The sequence continues at coordinate 6,171 of JASAMX010012637.1, forward strand.
TACTGCTTTTCGCTAGTGGAGTAATTGACTTAAATTCGGCCAGTCCGAATTTTGATCACCGGCTGTTATTTTTTATATGCACAAAATTATGAAATTAACTATGTATCACACGATAAATTGTGATGTCATCTATATAGCAACTAGCCTTGAAAAATGATCTAAAAATAGAGTAGGAAAAAAGGGCGATTTTTCCCCGGGCGTATGTTTAGACAGAAAAGATGTGGACTAGCCTGAGATGGACATTATGTGGACTATAGGAAATTTGCATTTGGTTTGGGCAGCTGCTCACATAAAAATTTCTACTATATTATAATGATTTGTTTATACATTGACCTAATTACACAGCATTGTTGCATGTTTTTTAGTTTGATGAAATGTCAGTTGAAAAAAAAATTATACTCACAGCAATCTTTGACAATCGCGAAATCGCCACTTTTTCAATTTGAAGGTTATATTTGTATGTGTAAGAAACAACTATAAATTTGAAAAAGTGGCGATTTCGCGCTTGCCAAAGATTGCTGTGAGTATTATTTTTTCAACTGACATTTCATCAAACTAAAAAACATGCAACAATGCTGTGTGATTAGGTCAATTACAAAATTTACTCACGTTCTCTAAGTATAGATGGCGCGGTGCCATGGGTTAAATTGCAGTATGGCACCCCGCACCACCGACGCTTATTATTATTTTTTAATAAATAAAACTTTGAATTAATTTTGTCATCAGTAATGCAAGAATTCAAAAAAGTACTCTGTTTTTTTCGCCGTTTTCCGCGCGGTTGAAGCAGATGGCGCTGGAAACTGGTTCAGTTTCTGCCACCAATTAAAAGCGGTCTGCTTTTTTTGCGCGGTTTCTATGAGAGGATGTTGGTTGTCTGTTCTGTACAATCCTTATTGTTGCCAAAAGGCTGTTATTGTGGGGTTGGGAGTTTTTATTTGTCTATTTTTAAAATTTTTTATTTTGGTCAATAAATCGAGAATAAGGACCTAAATGAAAAAAGTGCTTCCTAAGAAAGTTGCGTAATTCCTTCTTCTTTCTAATGAGCCCATGTTTATTTTTGATCAATCAGTAACGAATGAGGAATATCGCTTTCAAGAATGGAGCGTTGGAATAATAATAATAATAATAAGAAGAAGAAGAAGAAGAAGGTTTTGAATTTCAAAATTTACCCACGTTCTCTAATAATGGTTAGCGCGGCGCCACGAGGCTAAATCGCCCCGTGGCGTTCCCGCGCCACCCATGATACGTAGTTCTTTTCATATATTAAAATCATATCTATATATATCCAAAACATATCGAAAAAGTAAAAAAAAATTACTTGAGTCTGTTTGTAACGTTTTTAAGATAAACAATGTGAATTCGTTATATAATGCAAAAAAATCCGCAAAAATATGTGATTTCTAGCTATTAAATTGTTTTAAAAATTTTTACTGTAGCATAATACAGTAGGATTTGTTGTTTTGGTTAGCGGCTGTTGAAAAAAAATTATGGACACTCTCTGGGCAGTGAAATGTAGATATTTAAGTATCATTTTGTGAGTTTTGAGAACAGAGTTTAAAAACTGCAGTTTAAGATGTGATTTCAGAATCTGTAACCATACCTCGACTGTGTAAGCACAAAAAAGACCGTTCCTAATATTTTTTCTATATGAACTTAGATTTAAGAAATGGAAGATCGTTCAGGCCGTGTGTTTAATTTTAGGGAAATTTCGTTGGCTAGTTTAACAAAAAAAAAACAGATACGCAAAATAGACAAAACGGCAACCATATAATTAAAATAACCATTAAGTTTTTATATGGGTATATCGAATTTTATTAAAATTTAATTTAATAAATTGTTTTTATTTAACTGCTTTCAAATTATGCTTAACTGTATTTTGTGATTTGAAGTAATAGAAAAGATATCAAAATATAGACCAATATAAAATACTTTGAACAATATTAATGACATCAATAATGAGTAAAATGTCGTTTTGTTGATATGAGAGTGATCGATGAAACGTTTGTGAAAATTTCAAAGCTTAGAGAAGCTTTGTGTTTTACGAAGAAAAACCGAAGAATTTGTAGACGTGTTTAAATACTTCAAAAATTTAGGCGCCAAACTCTTACGAAAGAAAGAAAAATTAACAAAAGTTTGAAATAACGCTTAACAGCACGCAAATTTGTCTGCTTACCTTTAAACTTATTACCAGTTGTCTTTACTGCACAAAAATTAATCTTGGGGAGTATTAATTATAATTTTCCTATCCTTGTGTTATGTGGCTAGTTTTAGAATATCGAACAGGATTTAATTAGATAATCAATTAAAACATAAGAATGTTAAACAGCAAAACAAAACCATCCTAATAATATAATAATAAAAAAAAAATTGTGGAAATAATATTAATCTTATTTATTTATTGAAGTTTAATTTTTATTTTTAAAATTCGCATAATTTAAGAAGTAAAATATGGAAGGATTCCGTAGAAATGAGCCAGAAAATCATTAAAACAATACCAATAAAACAAGAAAAAATGTTTGTTCTTGTTATAAAACATAAACCTGCTTAAGCGTAACATATTAATTAAATTAGGTTTATTAAAACAAACAATTGGGGACGATGTCGCAAAATATATATTTTTCCGCATTACAGATCTTCCCCCCACGGAAGATTTTTTCTGGTTTACGCCAGAAAAATTTCTTCCCCCTCAGAATATTTATTCCCTTCTGTTTTTAAGTTGTTCTTAAGAAATATTTTGTGCATAATATCTCTGGAAAAAATATTTACTTTGAAAAGTAAATTATCGGCATTTTTTAACGCTTATTAGGTTTTTTTGTGTTTTTTAGCATGATTTTTAGGTTTCGCTTAGGCTTGAGAAAAAAGTTTGCTATAAGTACTATCTTCTCCGGAAGTAAAATCTTTTTGTAATAACCATTAGTTTATTAAGAATACTAGTAATTATCATTCATTATCATAAGCCACCACTTTTTATTAGTTGAACAGGTGCACAAGTCGGACTTAGTTTACACCAAGTTTTTTTTAGTGCCAACAAAAATAAATGAGTTATAGCTTAGACAAAAATGATTTTCATTGCAAAATAGCCTTCAATTTAAATGACTTTAATCAAATAAATTTAACTTTAAAAATTTATACCACTATAATTTAAAACCATAACCTAAATAACAAAGGGAATTAAAATAAATATAATAAAAGGAAAATGAATGCAATAAAACTGTGAAAAAAAATCTAAAAAAGCTTGATTTTTGCAAAATAATTTATTAAAAATAGCTTTTTACAATAATACCGCGGTTACGGAAGCGGTCCTATAAATGATCGAATTTGTGTTTAGTCGCTTTGTACCCGTAAAACCTGTGTATTTTAAAAAGTTCATCGTGTTTTTATTTTGCAAAAGTATTTTGAATTTTTTGATTCGTAAAAAACTCTGATTCGTAATGAATATTGCCGTTAAAAAATAAAAAAAAGACTACGAAACCCAAATTTTTTATCAGAAAACAAAGTTTTTAGATAAAAGTCTCTGCATGGACCAAATTTCTAAAAACACAAAAAATAACATACGTTTTTGAAAATTTTGCATAAAATTTAATAGATCATTTTGGTTATTGTTTTTGTGCAAAATTTTTACAGCACACTTACTGTTTTCTGTACAGATGGTAATGTAGTTATTTCTTCAATCTTCCATGGATTTAAATTACACAATGTTACAGCGGGAAAATGAGCGCCTTCAAATCGCAGCTAAAATTAAACACAAATGTTTCTATTCGATAAATATTAATTGTAAAATATCATAATTTAGTTTCGTTCCCTAACTTTTGTTAAGATAATGTTTTTAACGTAATTTTTATGCGGGTGAAACACCGAAATATGTCGATTGTTTAAACTTAATTTTAAAACAATATAGACTATTAAAAAAATACATATAACATATGTTGGACTTTTTCTCATCAGTTCTAATCCTTGTACTTCACGCATCGCTACGTGAAGTACAGAAACAATGATGAAAACGGTAATTTTTTAAACCACAAGCAAGAAAAGTCACGTTTTCACCTGGCCTTCTAAAAATGGTTTGTTTTGCAACGCTAAAATTTTGCATTCTGCCAGTCACTATGCAAAAATTTAAATTATATAACGTTATTGAATGATAGACGCGTTGAAATTTTAGTTGTGTTAAAATCTTTTATTACACTGAACCTTGCAGCATTCCCTGCAGTTCAGGGAGCACCATATCTCTAGTGAAATGTAAATCAAGTTTTGTGCATTTTTTTCTTGAACAATTTTAAAAAATTAGTATGCAGTCGGAAAATTTCGTTGGTTTTATATTCCTGATGATTACCACAATATTAATATAATTTTTTTACCTCCATTTGCACAATTGTATTATAGCGCAAAAACTTCTCGATCATAACATAGGCTTGGTAAAGAAACAGTAACAGACAAACAATGAACATGATCAGCCAAAACCAAAAGCTCTTGGATTTATATACCGCTCTTCCAATATGCGGTGGTCCATGGCAAGATGTAATTTGACTAAACCCGTGCAATAATTCTCTTGTTCGCTTCCAATTACTTCTTGGCGGCAGCAATTTAATTTTTTGATGTTGCTAAAAATTAAAAAATCAGTATAGCCGCAAAAACCATTAATAAAATGCAACAAGTATTTTGTCGAAATATGTTGCTTATAAAAACTT
>JASAMX010012638.1:0-10596 GCA_030248175.1 Microlaimidae sp. YZB2_3
ACCAACAACAATACTTAAGGATAAATTTGCAACCTTTATAAATTTTATTGTTTGTTTCAGCAGCATTAGTTATAGCTAGTTTTTTCTAGGTGGCCGAAATTATTGGCACACGCCTTAACATCGGTCACTATATCCACTATTCCATTATAGCGTGTGTTTTCTTCGCGGGGATGTGACTTCTCTAAAAAGTATGGACAGCAAAGCTAAATTTTGTAATTTTACCTTGGTCGGTTTGTGGTCGGTGGTTTTTTTTGTTCACATCATTACATTTTTACCGACACAAACTACAAAATTTAGCTTTTTCGTCCATACTTTGAGTAATCACATCCCCGCGAAAAAAACACGCGCTATAAAGAAATAGGGTAGTGCATTTAATTTCGGCACTTTTCCCAATTGGGCATTTTTGATTTTGGACTATATCTTTAGTAATCCTGGACGGAATACGACGTTTGATAGCTCAAATGATAGCTAATTATATGTAGATGACTGTGGTGAGCTTTTTATTTGTTATGTTATGATATTTTCATGTGAAATTGTGTGATTTACAAAAAATAAAATTTTTACTCGTTTTTAGAACATGGGCATTTTATGATTTCGCAATAAATTGGTTAAAAAATTAAACTGTCCTGGCAAAATTTAGTATATTTTCCGAATTTTTAGTGCCCGTGGTTCTATGTTGCGTCTGTGGTGAGGAATCGTTATAAAATAAAATAGTGTAATTTCGGCACTCATATGCTGTAGGTAAAAACGGATTGAATTAAGTGGTCGGGTGTTAAATTGTAGTTGTAAATTGTTAAAGGACAACGTTGAAATGTGTAGGGGTCATAGCACTGCACTTAAACTCGATTAAGAGGGTCCTTTTAAAAAGTCCCGAAATTAAATGCACTTTTTTCCCAAATTTTGCTCATTTTCATACCATTTGGCATTTTAGCTATAAATTTTTGCCAGTTACACGTTGAACAACAAGTAGAAGCTTAAATTAAAGAAAACTGTCTGAAGATAATGGTAGGTTTTTAAATTTTTGAAAATGATGATTTTTTACTGTGAAACAATTGATTGTTTGTAAAGTGCCAAAATTAAATGCACATATTTAATTTCGACAATTTTCCATTTTTTTAAAAACTGATTTAATTAAGTAAAAAAAACAACTTTCGTACAGTGAAACTTTTATGACGCAACGCAGTATTGTGAAAGCTTCAAAATGAGCTATCAAACATGAAAATCGGGTCATACAGTAAAAAGTTACATCGGAAAAACGAAAAAGTGCCGAAATTAAATGCACTACCCTAGTGGATAAAAACACTCTAAACCTCCACTAATCTTTGAGTGTAAGGGCCGGTTCAAACCGGAGTGGCAGTGGATAGTGGATAGTGAACGCGTGCGTTTACATCATTACACTCTGGTTGTTGCTGCGGTCTAAACTGCGTGTGCGCTGCGCGTCATCTATCAGCTGCCACTCCGGTGGGAATCGGCCCTAACAGAAACTTTTAAATTTTGCACTGGAATAACAAAAATAGCAATATTTTGATTTGTAGACCAAATCTTGGGTCAATCGGAAAAGCCAGAAAAAACTTACATAAAAAATAAAAAAAAGGTTGCAGAATTTAAGTCAGTTACCCTAATTTGATCTGATGGATGACCACAAAACCTACTCTCTGTTTTTTTTTTAGCGATACTGGAAAAAGTTGACAAAAAATTTTTTGTTTGCGCTCTTATAACTTTTGAACGCGCCGCGATCAATATCTCGCGTTAAGGTCTTTGTATTTTTGGCTACCTCCTGAAAAAAAAAAATTCAAAAATTTTGGGGGGTCAGCCTCAAAACTGCCAAAATTTATGGTCGATTTTTTTCGGCCCAATTTCTAACTTTTTACCATATGGGGATTTACGTCTGAAAATTTTTTGGCAGATTGCCTATACTTTTCTGAGCTCAAAAATATATAATTTGTTTGGGGTAACCTACCTGGGTCGGGTACCCCGAGAGGTTAAAGGGGGTCAATTTCACGATTTTTGCTAAAAATCTTTGTATGGGGGACACATTATGCATATTTTGGCATCATTAAGGCGTGTGCCAATAATTTCGGCCACCTAGAAAAAACTAGCTATAACTAATGCTGCTGAAACAAACAATAAAATTTATAAAGGTTGCAAATTTATCCTTAAGTATTGTTGTTCGTACTAGGGATCGACTGGGGCCCCGCCCCGGCCCCGGCCCCGGCAAACGCAATTTTATCTACCCCGGCCCCGGCCCCGGCCCCGGCAATTTAGCTGTCAAATGAGCCGGGGCAAACCGGGGTAAGGACCCCTAAGAATGCAAATTTTAAAGCGCTTCTAAACATTTTTGACAGTGAAATATTATACAAGATTTTATCTACAGAGCTAATTTAATTGTTTTAATATTAGGATTTATAGTTTATTATGCTATATTAAGATTTTCTAAAGCCTCTTTATTTTATTAAGATTCCTTAATAAAATAAAGAGGCTTAATAATAGTACGTTTAACAGTTTTTGCGAGCTTTTCCAACCAAAAATATGATGCTTCGCAAGTTGCGAACGCAATTTTTAACCAAACCGTATGCCAATTATTTCTTACGTGACTTTGGTCAATTACCTAAATTGAATTTCGTTTGTAGTATATATAAATTTCCAAAAAAGCGGAGCTCCGGTGCTCGGAGCTTCAGAGAACATGACTAAAGCTAGTCTTCTAGGCTGAAACTAAGGGAGTAGCCGCTCCCCGCCAGGAATAATAAAACAATAAACCCGCGAGCGAGAGAAATTAAAAAAAAGTTTTCAGCGGTTATGTAACCAATTATTATTTAGTTGCTTCTAGGGATGCATTGAGCACCAGATTTTAATTGTGAGCTGAGCATTACTTAGTACTCACATCACAATTAAATTAATTGTGAGCTTGAGCCTGAGTACTCACAATTAAATATATGTGAATACCAATTGGTATTAAGCATTTGTGAGCCTGGCCAATTTTTAAAATATGCGCTTACGTATAGCTGTGTGTGGATTTTAGGAGAATTTTAGGAGAATCGAATGGCGTAAGCACAGAAGCAATAGTCCCCGGAAATGGGGGCGGGCTATGGGTGGATAGAGCCCCTAAATAAGGTCAAGGGGCAGAACAGCAGAAATAGGCCTTTTTAAGACGATTGGCAAGGGGCTGAATACTCCCTAGGGAAATTTTTTTTATTTTAATACCATAAAACACAAAGACAAGCTCATAAAAAACTGCGAAAAACTTAATTTCACTAACATATGAATTTCATATAAAATCAAGGTTTTTAATTAAAAAATAAATGTAAGGCCTTTTGGCGTGTAAAAATGACAAACAATTATATTTCAACTATGAATGTTTTATTGAATAATTATTATCAAACTACAACAAGGATGTTTTTATCGATTTTATTGATTTATCAAGTTTTATTGCGATTTTTTAGCCAAAAGAGATATATATAGTGATTTAAAAAACAAAATCTTTGAATACTAACACCAAAGACTATATACCTTTTGTATAATTAAATTTAAATATAAAAGCCGGTTTGTAAAAAGTGTAAAATTGAAAACTAACAGTTTTAATATTTTTTATCTATTTATAGTTTAGTCAAATTAAATTTAGGATAAATGTTTATTTTTACAGCAATGCAATTTTTATGTAAGGAAAAAATCCGATAAGAAATAGAATAAAAAAATCAAAATAAATGCTTGTACTAATCATATGTTTTTATAGCATGTAACATTTCAAATGAAACAAAAATGTTTAATTATTGATTTCACAGGGTAAAAAACAGTAGATTATTAGAAATTTTATTAAATTTAGTAATTTTTTTACGCAAAAATGATGTGGAATATAAAATAAAACATTAAAGGAGTACTGTCACAATCAGATGCCTATAACGCCCTGAATGGACTACTTCTTTAATACAAAACCTATATATCTCAAAAATTAATATTTTGGCTTCTTCGGACCAATTTTACAACATTTATAAATCTCAATTTATTCGTTTAAGTACCAAAAAAATGTATGATCCAGCGTTATAGAAATTTGATTTGTGACAGTGTTCCTTTAAATAATTATATCTTGCGAACGAAACAACCAATTTATGAGACAATTTTATTAGTGTGTAAAAAATAAAAATAAATAAATATTTTCATTGACGATTGTAATTCTTTTATGAATTGGCACCTTTTGATTTTTGTAGGAATTTACCTTATGCTTCAGTCTTATATTTTTTCGTCAAAATATTTAAAAACCAAAAAGCCATGCTCCTTTACTAAGCAAATTTTAGCGCAAAAATTTACAAAAAAACCAAAGTATTTTTTTAATATAATTATTTTGAAACTTTGATGAAAATTTTTACAAAGACTGTTGTGATATTAGTGCTTTAGTAAAAACACATTGCAATTTGGTAACGGGACACCAGGGTATCAATATGAGGGTACTGGACATGAGGGGATTCTGGACACGAGGGTACTGGACACGAGGGTACTGGACACGAAGGTACTGGGCTTAAAAAATTGCGTTCACCACAACCTGGCAGCAAAATCGATTCATTATGCAAAGGGGACACGAGGGTACTGGACACGAGGGTACTGACAAGCAAAAAACATAACCTTCCCGCATAAAACGGAATAAACTTATTGCATAACAATAGTTTATTATGTTTAAATATTATTTAGTTGTTTGACTGACTTATAAAAGAGGATTATAAAAATAAAATTATTGAGAAGACATAAAACAAAAATAATAATTTCATAACATTAAAAAATTTTCGTGTAATTTGTATACAATTTTGTGAATTTTTTTATATAATAACTAGCTTTAAAAATCTTGAGAATCTATGAGACGACTTGAAAGATCATAAGCATTAAGGTTGTTGTTATGCTTTGATTGTGCTGTCAAAACATTTTTGTGGTTATTTTTCGTGGTGTGCTAAAAAAAAACGAATTCTTAAAAATGCCTTAACGGAAAAAATAACTGTAGAAATAATTGAAAATAAAAATTTTAGTAAAATATTTTCCGAAAAACATTTGCTTGCCTTTTTTAACAGTAAATTATTCGGTATTTTTAAAAAGCACACTATTATTGAAATATTATGATAAAGTTTAGCTTAATTTTTGGGTTTTGCTTAGGCTTAGGAAAATAAAGTGTACCGTGCAAGGGCTTTTGAAAACTCCCAAAGATCCATTGTTGGATTATTTAACTCACTACTTTATACTTAGATTTAAATGTATAAAATATCATACATGAAAAACCTAACAATTGTATGTTTTTGGGTTTTAAAAGGACATTTTGTTTGCTTTGTTTTCAATGATTAACATGTGCTCAAGTAAATTCCTGAGAGTGAACTAAAAAGGCAAGAAGTTATTTCTTACATTTCTACTGCTAAAATCTATTTTTGCAGGAGTTATTATTTTTAAAGACTTTATCAAAAAAACTCATTTATTTTAATCAAGGATCGATTAAAGGAGTTTAAATATAAAAGGACAGCAAAAAACTGAAACTCGCTTCCTATTTTTGTACAAGTATATGATTTAGAAGAAAAAAAACACAGTAATTAAATAACTTCTTGGCGTTCTCATTCCACTCATGGTTGTTTAATAATAATTCCTTTAGTTTTTTCAATGGCAGGGTTTCGAAGCTTCAGAAATTCGGAGATAGTTCAAACATTATCATTGTTTTTATTAAAAACCCATGGTATGAATTGTGTGTAAAATAACCTTTAAAAATTTCATGTTTTAGTATGATGTTTTTTAAACAATTTACGTAGTTTTTTGATTATTAACTTGCATTTTATTTAAGCAAGAAAAAATGTTATTTATAATTAAAAACGAAACGACTTATGTAACGTTTAATTGTCTTTTTTCACGTTCAAACGATTAAAATTTAGTTCGGTTCATTCAGTTTAAAAAATTTACATATTTGGCAAACGTATTTTTTCTTAGCTCAGTACCCTCGTGTCCGGTTGCTCGTGTCCAGTACCCTCGTGTCCAGTCCCCTCGTGTTGATAATCTCGTGTCCAGTACCCTCATATATTCCTGTAATAATCGCAATTTCACCTTTACCTTAAAACGGTTGGCAAGTTTTTTACATGAGAACATTGCTGAATTTAAGTCTCTTATTTTTATTTAAATTAAAAATTGTCAATTTTACTAATTTAAAATGATGTTTCGACAGAGTTTTTAACAAAACAAAAACTAAAATATAATTTTATAAAATAAAACCTGTGAGTTTCGTTAAATGTTTCTTTTTTGATTTTCACGTTTCACAAACAATGGGTAACAATCTCAGGGTTTTTTAAAGAAAACATTAATATTTCGAGAAATAATTTTTTAAAATCAAAATAAATCAGGGTGTTAAAATAAAGTTAAAAATATGATGTTCTTCTTTTTTAATGATTTTTACATAACAAAACTTTTCGCAGCGAATAAAGACATCGTTTCAGAAAGAAATGCCCGAAATCTTTCGATTTTGGCCTTTTTTAAATAGTTATATTTGAACAAAAAACAACAGTTGCAAATTTTTGCAGTGCAGAATAAAGTTTTGCGAAAAAAAAGTTAAAATCGAAAACAAAAATTCTTTACTGCATTTTTTTGGTGTTATTTTCACACACAACATTCATTTTGTTTTAAAATTTAGTTTGAAATTGCAGAACTAATTATATAAAACCATGGAATGGGTGAAAACATATTATGCAATTTATCAAAAAATATAACCAATTAATTAACCATTAAAATGGCGCATCACTTTTTATTTGTGTTATAATAAAGGCCTATTATTTATTAATTTGCTTCAATTGAAATGGATTTATTTATTTACGCGAATTTAAATAAATTGAGTTCTTCCATTATAAACTAAAAGATGCATTTTATTAGTTGGCGCGAATTATCAGAAAAATATGACTTTAAAATTAAAAAAATGACTTTTAAATGGATTGAAATCATGTTGTTTTAATGACATATTATCTAACGAGGCTATTTATTAAGGAATTACACATCTTTGGTAAAGTTTAATAGATTTTTTTTATTTTTTGGCTAAAGCTCACAATTAGGCTAATTAGCTTGAGCTAATTGTGAGCTTGAGCTTGAGACTGAAATTTATTGAGCTTGAGCTTAAGCTTAGTACTCACAAATAAATAAATATCACAAATAAATACTCACAAATAAATAAAATAAATGTGAGTACCAATTGGTATTGAGCATTTGTGAGCAGCTCAATGCATCCCTAGACACCAGATTTTAATTGTAAGCTGAGCATTACTTAGTACTAACCATTAAATTATTTGTGAGCTTGAGCATGAGTACTTACAATTAAATATTTGTGAGTACCAATTGGTAATTGAGCATTTGTGAACCTGGTCAATTTTAAAAATATAGGGTATCTGACTTAATTTAGGGTTTGTACCTTTATTTTCTGCTACTAATTTGAGTGTTTGAAAATTGGCTTATTTTTAAAGTAACTGGATGATTGTTGAATAAAATGATTTGTAAAGTTTTTTATATGTTTATAATGCAGATTAGTAACATTTTCATATTTCAATGTGAATTTTTTGTGATTTCTGGATTTTTGCTTTGTGTTTAAACTGCACCAAATTGAATTTTATGCTATATATAACTCTAAAATAACTTCTAATTAAGGGATTACATACTGTGGCGGTCGCGTTGAGGGTCAATTTTAAACGCCCGTTTCTCTTTCCGTTTTCAAAACTTTCGGTGCGACAACTAGGCGCGTTGCTAAAGTTTCCCATGATTTTGGAAGGTCTTTGGGCGCTTAATATATCTGGACTGGCCTATATAGAGATCCCAAGTGTGCCCAGGATTTAACACTTTTAACGCCATAAACACGTTTCTGCCTCTCTATATGTAAAAGTAAATACACCTGTATGGAGAACCTGTTTGTGACATTAAAAGGTGTTTGCGTTCTTAGGGCATGTTCAGTTCTCAAATTTTTTTGTTGTAACTTTCACCAGGTGTATTTACTTTTAGACCATGGAGGCAGAAACGAGTTTATGACTTAACCAATTGACAAAAGTTTAAAAGTTTAACCAATTGACTTGGTTTGAAATATCAATAAACCGGTATTGGAATTTCTTAAAGACTATTTAAATGCAGTAAAAAAAAGTCAAGTTATTTTTTCTCAGCGGAAGCGATGCAGTCAGATATGAAACATCAGAGATAGGCAAGGGTAAATGTGGAGTTATACCTCTCCTTAATATTTGTAACGTCTTGCTTATTCTTAACGATGATAATTTTGGTTTATGTAATATTTTTTGTGTTTCAGGCTTTTGGTAAAATTTTATTGAAAATCTGAAAGATTGCCAAAATTAAGGCACATTTTTTTTGTTATTTTTAAGTTAAATATATAAAAAAACTCAATAAAGTGGAATAAAATTCTTACCAGGCTTTCTTTAAAGTGGGCTGGCTGTTACAAAAGCTATTTTATGTTGAAATATTTTTTCACGCCAAAAAAATTCCAACAAAAAACGCGTTTTTTTAAACTTGTGTTTTAAAGGTTTTGACAAAATTAGCAAAGATACTTGTCGTTTGATTTTTAGACCGGATCTTGGTTGGATTAGAAGAGCCAGAAAAAAAATAAAAAAGGTGTCCAAAATCAAGTCAGCTACCCGATTTGCTTTAACATAGATCTTAGGAGGCTTATCTAAAATGACAATAAATAAACAACTATGTTTCAACTATAAATGTATTCTTTATTAATTATTTACAAACCACAACAAGAATATTTTTATTGATTTTATTGATTTATCAAGTTCTATTGCGATTTTTTATCCAAAAGAGTTATAGTGATTTAAAAAAACAAAGTATTTCAATAGCAATACTAAAAGTCATATATTTTTTGTGTAATTAATTTAAAAGTAAAAGGCATTTTGAAAAAAGTATAATATTGAAAACTGACATTTTTAATTTTTTTATCAATTTAAAGTCAAATTTTAGTCAAATTAAATTTAGATAAATGTTCATCTTACAGCAATTTTAACTTATTTTTGTAAATACAAGCATTTCAGTGAAATCAGTAAATTATTTTGCAGATTTGATTAGATTAGATTTATTTAACTCCAGCTTTTTAAATTTTTTAAGTAGCAATAATAAAACATGCATGATCAAAAGTCTAACATGCAAATGCAACCGGTATTTTAAAAATAGTGATAATTTTACAATTGTCAAAAATAATTTTTCTGACTTGTATATTTTGTGCCAAAACATATATTTTTTGTAAGTCTATGACAGATTTTTTTGTAAAAAACATTTTTAACAAATTATCGAAGAAATTTCCTCTGAAATGAGCAAAAAAAGAATTTGTTTAAACTAAAATCTTTTTTTGTGGAAAGAGTATAAACTTTTAGTTTTTCGAATTTTTTTAAGTAAATCACTTTTAGTTGAGAATTTGAAATAGTATTACAAAACAAATTATAAATGAGAATGGTATATGACAAGACAAATTAAAAAAATGTTAAACTAAATTAAACTAAAAAAATTTAAAAAACGGGTTAAATTGATCTACTCTAATTAAATACAATTAAAATTTATTTCAAACTGTTTTCTTTTTTATAAAACAGTAAGAATTATTATAAACATTGTATTTTTTTTAATGGGATATTTTCCGAAAATCAATTCTTGTTCTTGTATTATTATCTCAGTATCATTTTTATTCCGTCTCTTCTCTAATCAATGAATCTCTATCTGACTCCTCTTTACGACAACGGATCAACATTTAAAGAAATACCTATTTAAATATCAATTTAAAGCCTTCTGGCGTGATAAAGTAAATATCATGGCTAAAAATGTTGCCGGTGCTCATAGAGAATAAATTTCCCTTGATTTCCCCCCCTCTGAGGAGGAGGAAATATTCTCGGCTGCCGTCTAAGAATATTTCCTCCCAGAGAGGGAAATAACTTCCTGCATTCTTGCGCTGGGAATATCGGTCTCCCCCCTCTCCTCAGAATATTTCCTCCCCCCCCTCCGGAGAAACGCAAAATACATCTCTCGGTTGCATCCTGAGTATAGTTCTTCCTCTGGGGGAGGGGGAGGAATATCTCTCCCCCCATTTTGCGGTCAATTTAATTTCCTTTTCTTTCTCCCCTCTATACACATAATCTTACGGGTGTTTTAATAAAAATACAATGTTTATAATAATTCTTACTGTTTTTTCACAAAAGCAAACAGTTTAAAATAAATTTTAATTTCAGATTTGATTAGATTAGATCAATTTAACTCCAGTTTTTTAAAATATTTTAGTTTAATTTAGTTCAACAATTTTTTTTAATTCGTCTTGTAATATACAGTCTAATTATAATTTGTTTTGTAAATTGTTTCAATTTCAACTAAAAGTGATTTACTTAAAAAAAAAACAAAAAACTAAAAAGTTTATACTCTTGCCACAAAAAAAAATCCTATTTAAAACCGACTGGAGGTTGCTAGTTACAGAGGAAAATTCTTCCAAAAAAATGTTAAAAATGTTTTTTACAAAAAATCTGTCATAGACTTACAAAAAATATATGGTTTGGCATAAACAACAAAAAAAGTCTGGTCGGGTTATTTTTGACAATTGAGCAATACGTAACTGAACGCCATATTGCT
>JASAMX010012639.1:0-27500 GCA_030248175.1 Microlaimidae sp. YZB2_3
GCCGCACGTCCGGCCAAAAGCCGCACGTCCGGCCAGAAGCCGCACGTCCGGCCAGAAGCCGCACGTCCGGCCAAAAGCCGCACGTCCGGCCAAAAGCCGCACGTCCGGCCAAAAGCCGCACGTCCGGCCAAAAGCCGCACGTCCGGCCAAAAGCCGCACGTCCGGCCAGAAGCCGCACGTCCGGCCAAAAGCCGCACGTCCGGCCAAAAGCCGCACGTCCGGCCAAAAGCCGCACGTCCGGCCAGAAGCCGCACGTCCGGCCAAAAGCCGCACGTCCGGCCAAAAGCCGCACGTCCGGCCAAAAGCCGCACGTCCGGCCAGAAGCCGCACGTCCGGCCAAAAGCCGCACGTCCGGCCAAAAGCCGCACGTCCGGCCAAAAGCCGCACGTCCGGCCAAAAGCCGCACGTCCGGCCAAAAGCCGCACGTCCGGCCAGAAGCCGCACGTCCGGCCACAAGGGAGTTAATTTTGCTGCATTGCGTTCATGTTATTTTTACCATAGTGGTGTGACGTGGCCGACTGCTCTGGCGAATATATTATTTACATTTTTCTTGTGTGAATTATTTAAACTTTTATTACGGTCGTAATAAAAGTTTAGATTATCCACCTTTGATGATACCAATAAAATACACGTCAAAATAACAATAAAATACAATACTAAAAATATTCAATTTGTGATTTTCGATTTAGCGTATCCTGAATAATGCACACTTTTTAAACAAAAAAGAACTTAATTAATAAAAAAGATTCGAACTTTTTGTCAAATATCTTTTAGCGAGATTCGAACCTATTTATTGCTGTAGTGAAGAGAACAAGTCCACTGGACTCTAACCTCTAACCACTGGACTACTGCGCATCGTAGTCAATGGTCTTAAAATGTATATTTGAATAAGACGGTTCAGTTTGTAGTTTTTTTGGCGTCGAATCAAAAAATTAAAAGAAAAAAATTGATTAATGTACAGATTTTAAGAAAAGTTTGGAATTAGTTAGATATAAAAGCCTGAACAATACCTTGGATTGTATTTAATTAAAAAACTAATTCAGGATTTATTTATTTGCATTTTTAAAAAAAAATTTTTCGATTTTTTCAATTTTTTCAAAATTTTTAATTCCGTTTTATTTCAAATTACCAATAAAATTTGTCCCTTATTTTTTATTAACTTTCCATAAAATTTTAGCAAAAACTGTACTTTTCAAATTTTTTAAAAGAACAAAAACTGTTTTTGACCTTTAAATTGTGTAGCTCAAAATGAAACAACCGGGAAAAAATGCAATTATCACCGTTAAATACATCATAATCTCAGCATTTGATCGTATCATACTGTTTTTCGCCAAAAATTAATACCTAAGTTGATGTTTAGCTTAAAGTAAATATTGTTAAAACTGTGGTGTTCTACCTTAATAGGCATAATTAATTACTCAACATGGCTTACAAATTACTCAACATGAAAATAAACACTGACTTTAATTTAGCTTGAGTGTTTTTATTATGTAGAATTTTTTAGTTTACGGTCAAATATAGCTATAAAAATTCAAAATCAAAACTTTGGTAAGTTCAAAAATTCCATTTGATCAGAAAAATACTTTACAATATTCAATTTTATTTCATATGCTAACAAATAAAAATATATTTCATTATATTCGATATTTCACAAAAATAATATAAAAAACAGAAACAATTTTTTATATAGAAGGACAAGCCAGAAAGAAGGAAACTGAACAATTTAATAACTTTAACAGGCCGGGTCAAGCAGCTAATATTTATTTCACTTTTCAGTAAGCGTCATCCACTGATTTTATGCGGGCCATCCATTAAAAAACTTAAGTCCGCCGCTGAAATCCTACCTATTTAAGTTTCGATGGGAATAGTTCCACGAAATCCGTTTCCACGTACATTATTAATGTTAAACAATTTAACTGTAAAAACATATAATAGGCTAGTAGAATCTAGCTGACCTCGATAATTGCACTATTAAATCGATTATTTAACAACAAAACCATTCAAAATTTTTAACGAAAGCGGTTAATAATAAAGGTGAAAACCCCTTTTTTAATAATTATTTATCAATTTACTCAATTTGAAACCCAAATGCAAACTTTTAAAGGGCTAAATTTGGTCAATTTTTGTATACTTTATAAAAAGGTGGAATTAAAAAAATTCTGCGATTTTATTTGTTTTTTTAACGTCATAACCGCATATCGGCAAACTAATTTTCGACGTCAGCCAGATATAATTCAACCATAAGTGCTTTTATCGTGCGGTTTAAATTTTCGGTCTTCAAATAATATTTTTGGTAGGAAAATTAGATTGTCCTGTTAAAATAGTTTATAAACCTTTAGATCAAAATGTAAGCTTTGTAACCTGGCTTAGGCTTAGGCCAATGGGTATTAAAATTTAAATTACAAAATATAAACTAAAAGAAAGCAAGAACTAAAAGTAAGAACTAAAAAAAAAGAAAGCAGTAAAAGAAAAAAGAAACTAAAAGAAAGAAAGAAAGCAGTAACGTTTTCACAAAAAATGTTTTCACAAAAAATTTGACTCCGCACCGCACCTTTAAGGGGCGGAGCTCCAGAACTCTGAAACTCCCTTTTAAATAGTAGAATAATATTGGAGGGTAATATTCAAGGTTAGATAAATTAGTAGTTGAGATCAGGAATGTTCTGAAACAGAGCGAATCTCCGCTTTCAAGAGCTGTGGAACAACCCCTGGAGCTTCAAAGCTCTTCATTCAATTGCTTAACTAAAGCTAAAGTCTTCCAGGCTAAAATTAAGGGCGTGACCGCTCTCGGCCAGGAAGAAGTAAAAAATAAACCCGTGAGCGAGAAAAATTAAAAAAAAATGTTTTCAGCGGTTATGTAACCAATTATTATTTAGTTGCGTCAAGTGTTTCTCTGCATGTGATATTTTCTTAAAAAACGAGTGGTTACTTTACTACTCATCTATTTTCACCCTGATAGAATTTATCTTTAATTTATTGCATAATTGAAGAGTAATGCCATAAATTATTTTTTAAATTTTTTTGTATAACTTCGTGACTTATGCTTTTTTTCTATTTTATAGAAAATTTACTATTTGCTTATTATTTTGTGCATTATTCAGAATACGCTAAATCGAAAATCACAAATTGAATATTTTTAGTATTGTATTTTATTGTTATTTTGACGTGTATTTTATTGGTATCATCAAAGGTGGATAATCTAAACTACGGGTGTCATTAGTACTAAAGCTAAAGCTAAAGTGCTTTAGTACTAAAGGGTTTTTTGGGCTTAGTACTAAAGCTAAGGCGCGGCTAAACTGAAATTAGCTGGCAAAAGCTCGGCAAAAGGTATGGGCCCGGCAAAACGTTAGCTTTTGCCAGGACAATGAAAAATCACCCAAAAATGATTGACAAAAAAATGACCAAAAAACCAAAAAAATTGTTCACCAATCAAAAACATGATTATTTAATGAGATTTCTATCTATGAAGTGGAGAGGTATAGTGGGGTCCTTTAACCTCAAAATTTTGGACCCTCCTCCTAAAAAAAAATCGAGTTCTCCTCAGAAAAGTTCTCTTTTTTTTAACCTGGCTCTCCTCCAGAATTTTAATCTGACACCTCTAAAGTATTTTGTTTTGAAAACCCACAAGACACACCCTGACCCTCTTCTAGATTTCAAAATTGTTCATACATCCTTCCCAGAATTCAAGATGCAATTTACCCCCGGTAACCAACCACCTCAACCCCTTCCTTCACTCTTAGCTGCCTAAAAACTATACTTATAGAAAGTTGAATATACTATATTTTTACTTTAAAAGAACATGTGGAATATTTTGAACAATAATGCTAATTAAAGCGATTAAAACGAATTTTGGTTGCAAGGTGCTATGAATATGGGGTTTTATTTTTTGTGTTTCTTATTTTTGTTTAAGCATTAGAAAGTATTGATTTTTTGCTTTTTTGAAGTATTTTTCAAGTTTCTAAGCGCTTAATATTAAAATCATCATATTTTTACTATTTCATATGGGCATTTTGTTAGGTTTATTATGCAGTAAGTGTTTTTTAAAATAAAAAATGTTGGTTAAATGTTTTGTTACTTTAGATATTCGTTTCAAAAAAAATATTCTTGATAGTTAACCATTTTTGATATATCTGTTAACATTTAATGTTAAAACTGGAATACAATTACAAAAGTAATTTTAAAACTGTAAAATTAACCCTGAAAATAATATTTTTTAAAATATAAAACTAAAACTTGATGCAATAAACTTTAAAACATCTTTAGTGTTGAGTTTTTACTCTAAAATTAACAATGCAATGCTAAGAATTACCTTAAAAAAGAGATAATTTTAAAAAATTTAGGAACAGTTCCATATTTGTCAGTTTGGCAAAAGCTAAGGCTAAAGCGCTTTAGTATTAAGCCTTTTTTGGGCTTGGTACTAAAGCTAAGGCTAAACGATTTTTGAACCTTTAGTACTAAAACTAATGCGCGGCTAAAATGAAATTTCCCGGCAATGCACACCCGTAGACTGAACTGAAAAGACAAAAAATAGAAATTTACATAAAAGACTTGATTAACTTTTGGGACAGAAATTCGAAAAACACAAAAAAAGGTTTGTTTTAATGATACATTGAGCACAATCTTCTCAAATCTAAGTATTTATATCAATTTGACCTATAAAATATATTAGAAATATTTATTAGAAAATTACACTTTAACTAGAATTAATTAAAATTTAAAACTATACAACCAACCTGTAAAACCCTAAAAAAGACAAAAATTTTAAAAAATAAAAAAAAATTTTTAAAAAAATTAAAAAAAAAATTAAAAACATTTTTTAAAAAAATGTATGGCAAATACAAAGCTTAAGCTTTGTAGAGAATCTATGCAACTACTTAGGGTAAGCTAAGTAGAGACGTAAACTTTTTTATAAATTTAAGTACATGAAATTACACTTAATTTAACACAATGATCAATATGTACTGTTTCTAACTAATTCAATAATACAGTAAAGTTTTTAAGTGAAATAGTGTTTAACGCTTTGTAAATCACAAATGGCGTGACGTTTGTTTTATTTAGAATTTCAATTTATTTCGTTTACGATATTGTAGTTAACTTTCTTATTAGTCCGTTTTTTTTTATTTCTATTTTTCTTTACTACAAAAGAAGGCATTTTGTACAAAAATAAGGATTGTTTTTGTAATTACGCGGTTTTTTATCAGAAGAAATACTACCGTAGCCATTAATTTCATCATTAAGACCAAAAGGAAAGGCTGTGTTTAACGTTTTAATCCAAAAATCTTCGCGTTGTAATAAATTTTACTTATTTCTTGAACCTAAATCCTTACAGTGTTCTAAAACACATATATTCATGTCGTTAACAGAGTGTTCATTATTATTAAAGTGTTCAAGCAAGAAACTGTATTTAACATTACTCTTAACATCTCTTCTGTGTTCGTTAAAACGCTGTCGTAAACTCCTTTGGCTTTCTCCTATATAATGTAGGCCGCATCGTTTGCAAGATATTGCATAAATTATGTTTTTGGTCTCGCAATTATGAATACTGTTTATATTAGGTATAAATTTACGTTTAGTACAATATGAGATTAAAAAATTTTCGTTATTGATGTGAAAACATGTTAAGCTTTGTTACATTTATTTGTGTTAAATTTGGTATTTTTTGTAAACTCAAACTGTTGACTGTTGGTGTTAAAGGTAAGAAAATAAGAATTATAATTTATAAGTGTGTTATAATTGAATTTGTCAATAACACCACCACGTACCATCACAATGCATGAACCGCCAAATCAACATAGTAATATAATCAAAAATATATAATAGTATATATATTATATTAAGGAAAAATATGTCACTCAGTCTCAGAAGCGAAACGATTTAATGCCATTTTTTGAGCACTGCCATTACTTTTTGTGCGCATAAAATGACAAAACAACTGATCTTATTGAGGCATGTGTCTTGTAAATGCGCACTGCTCA
Source organism: Microlaimidae sp. YZB2_3 (assembly GCA_030248175.1). NCBI lineage: Eukaryota > Metazoa > Nematoda > Chromadorea > Desmodorida > Microlaimidae > Microlaimidae sp. YZB2_3. Next base: position 5,973 of record JASAMX010012639.1, read on the forward strand.
AAATGTAGCAGTGTTTTTGCGCATATACTATCATGCTAACTCCAACGCAATGCATTTTGAAGCACACTGCACTTTTTTAGCAATCTTATGCGCATATATGCGCATATACTGCACTTAAAATGTCACAACCGTAGGAAACCAAAAAAATAAACCCACTTAAAAACCACTACTTAGTGTATACACTATACACAATAAACAAACTTTGAGTATAGACATACGAAAATAAAATCCAATACAACACACAAAAAAACTATTTATGTATTGCATTGGATTTTATTTTTGTATTTCTACACTAAAAGTTTGTATTTTGTACACAGTCTGCAAACCAAGTACTGGTTTTTTAGTGGGTTTATTTTTTTTTTTTTCAAGCGGTTGTGCCATTTTATGTGCAGTATATAGGCATATATGCGCATAAAATTGCTAAAAAAGTGCAGTGTGCTTCAAAATGCAGTGCGTTCGAGTTAGCATGCAAGTATATGCGCAAAAACACTGCTACATTTTGAGCAGTGCCCATTTACACGACACATGCATCAATAAGAGCAGTGTTGTTTTGTTATTTTATGCGCACAACAATTAATGGCAGTGCTCAAAAAATGGCACCAAATCGTTTCGCTTCTGAGACTGAGTGACATATTTTTCTTTAATATATTATATAGTATTATATATTTTGGATATGATTATACATATATTTACTCTGCACTTTGCATGCATACACAAACAAACATTGTGGTTAAACAATTTATTCAAATAGAACATCTAGGTTATACAAATTAATGTAATATTCTGTGGTCTAACCAACCTTGGCTACTACAATATGACCGTTCTCCCTCTTGTTTACATTCACTTTTGTTTTACCATAATAAGTCCCACCCGTCGGTAATTTTGACCAGTAATATTGTTGTATACCTTTTAAATTGTGATGTTTGGGATTTTTTTTTGTATTAAGGACCCAGAGAAGTTTTATCACTCGTTTTATGGAAAACTTTCGTGCTGTAGCTCAGCTAGCGCTTCATCTTTGTCTGGTGTTTCATTACATGCTAGAAATACTGGTCATAGTTTTAGTTTCTCTAAGTTTCTTGCCTTTGATAATAATTTTCACAGTTTATATTAATATTAGCTTAGCTTTAATATCAGCTGATAAGAACAATCCTAATTTATAATGTTGTCACTCTGTTGAAACGTCTAATATTGTTCCAAACGTTTATACTTTTTTGCTTAAAAGTGCGGTACCGAGTCAAACTTTTTGTCTTCGATTTTGATGATTTTGACGAAAACCTTACCCCTACCACGAATAACCCACAAAATTTTTTTCATCAAAATATTTCCAGTCATTGAGGAGATATGACTCTCCAAAAATGGGGTTTTTTGACAATTTTTGTTCTTGAAAGATTGGTCATTGGGTATTAAAGTTTAAATTACAAAATATGCACTCAAAAAAGCTTCTTTCTATTTTGATTTGGTACCTTGATTGTTAAGATTGGTGCAATATTTGTCGAGATATTGCGTTTCCCGTACAAAACAAAAAACCCGTGATTTTTATGCTATAAAAACCAAACGACGGCAGTGATTTGATTAAGTTTGCCCAATTTTTTTTGCCGTCACTTTCTATTGTTAACAAACAATTGCGGGTTTTTTGTACGAATAACGCAATATCTCTTACCAATAACAATAACAAATACTTCACCAATTTTAACGATCAAGGTATTAAATTAAAGTAGAAAATAGCCGCTTTCTTTCAGTTTACGTTTTGTAATTTAAATTTAAATAACCATTGAGCAATTTTTAAAGTATACAGAATTGTCGACAAACACCGTTTTTGGAGGGTTAGATCTCCTGAATTATTGAAGATATTCTGATAAAAAAATTTTTGTAGTCTATTGGGGGCAGGGGTAAGGTTTTCACAAAAAATTATCAAAATCGAAGACAAAAAGTTGAACTCCGCACCGCACCTTTAAGCATAACAAAAAATATCCATAAAAAACAAAAGTGTACAAAAAAGTCCACAAAACACTTTTTTAATCAAAACTTGAACTAAACGTTAAATTCCCAAGTAAATGTAGTACACCTAAATAAAGAGAAATCAGCATACTATTTTTCCAAATTTATATTTTTCTTTAGCTGTTCAGTATATTCAAAATTTATCTAAAATAGCAAAAAGATTTCTTGGCGTTTCTAAACTTTTTGACATATAAATTTTTTTCACTAACTAAGATATTCAACGAATAATTTTAATCTAGGTAAAATACCGGTTTTCATACTATATTTTTTAATAATGGAACCCTTTGAAATCATAGGTGTTTTAGTGCTGCGAAGGAGTGCCGTTTATTTCCGGGTGGAAGGCAAAAATAAAACTCGATGAACAGGGGGAGGGGTGTGGAGAGTCGGGCTTAGACTCTAAGCCTTAGAGTGACTTAGAGGGTTGGAGTGGTATTGTGTTTTTCTCAATTTATATTCCAATAAATTGAGAAGATGTTTTTAATGTCTAATCGATGCCACTGGTGCTCAGAATTTTCCGCTGACACCTAAAACATGGGGCAAAAACGCCAGCCTAGTTCCTAGATTTTTGGCTAGTAATGTATAAATATACAACATACTATCTGGTTGAATAAAAATACAGCAGTATTTTTATTCAACCAGAAAGAGGAACAGAAAAACATTTTTTTTAAAAAGTTAAAAAAAAAGTTTTTCCAATTTTCAAAATTATTCTCACGCTTTGTTTTGCTCAGAGCTTGATTGGTTTGAATTTTTTTATAATTTAAACAACATCATTTAAGTGTATTCATTGTCCGTTGGTTAATAACGAGAGTTTTTTACAAATATTGGTACCGTCAGTGCATAAACTCGCGAAATCCGCCATATTCATAGAAACTAGTGATGTTTCCTGTAGCTCCCAAGTCTGGAGCTCCGGAGCAGATTTCCTTTTAAACTCCAGAGCTCCAGTGCTTGGCACCAATCTTAAAAGTTAAGGTATCAAATTAAAGTAGAAAATATCTGTTTTCTTTGAGTGCATATTTGGTAACTTAAATTTTTATACCCATGGAGCAATCTTTCAATTCAAGTACATAATTGTCGAAAAAACGCTATTTTGTTGGGGTCATATCTCCTGAACCACTGGAAATATTTTGATAAATTTTTTTTGGCCATTTGGGGCAGGAATAAGGTTTTCACAAAAAAATTAAAATCGAAGACAAGAAATTTGACTCTGCACCCCTTTTTTAATGGCTGACCTAAAAATGCTTACCTAATCCCAAAGTTAGGTTAGGTGACCATTTGGGTGCCCACCTAATTTTAGGTTGCTCTGTGAACCAGAGGTGCGCACCCCAAAAAAAAAGTCGATTTCTGGAATCGGCCTCCGATTTTTCCTGTGCGTTCGGTTTTTAAAATCTGATAACGTATAATACGCAATCTAGGCAGAAAACCATTTAACGCCATTAATAATAAATAAATACAAACTATATTGTCATACACTATTTGATTTTAAAAACGGATTCAATATTTTTGTTTTGGTTGTTTTTTTGTGTGACCCCGCCCCATTTATTCACTAAAATCTGCGAAACTCAGCTCGTAGCTTTTTTCTAATGATAAACGCTATCATACTTATATTTTTACATTAAAAAAGAAACTTAACGTGCTACAATTTTTAATTTTGGTCTTTGTAGAAAAACGGATATTCAATCACAATAACTTTATTGCTTTAAATTTAACTTGCTTGCTTTTTTGTGGTAGACATTTTGTTAATTTTTTTTGTTTGAAGAAAATTGACGGTTTTCTAGTTGCAGAAAGATTCTTCTGTAAAAAAATTTATCATAATTTCACAGAGTCCGGACACGCGACTACAATAGGTTACAGCTTATAAAGCACATTAATCGAATAGTTTGATTTAGTAGAACAGCTTTATACTAATTATAATGTTTAATTATGTGATTTGGATGAGCTAAAGTGCGATCTGTGAGGAGTATTTTGTACTTCAAAAAATTTTAGTCCATGCACGTACCAAATTGGCAAAAATAAAAAAACTGGGTTATAAGAAAAATTTTCTTAATTTTTTTAAGTCAGGTGATATATAGTTTGTAATATAAACTATCATATTTGCACTCAAGGAAGACAAACGAATTCAGAGCGTAATTCTGATCTGAGCAGTAAGGGAGAAAAACGAAAAAAAAAATCCTAAAAAATGCCATTTTTTGTTTTATACAATAAATTCACATAGTTTTATTTAGGAATTGTTGTGTTTTGAACAATTACAAACATTTCTGATAAAGAAATACATTTTTTTAAAAATGTACGTTATTGCAGTTTTCCCAGTTTTAGTATGGGTATTTAAAAAAAGTCCAATCAAATTACGCATCGTAGAAACATGGTTGATAGAAAAAGAAAATTCGCGAGGAAAATATTTCCCCCATTAAAAGGCTGCTCTCAAGTATTTGATATAGTTATAAGTTGATGAATTTCGGTGTTTTTTTGGAAAAATTGCCAGCAGTTTAATTTTCTGAAAAATGCACTTATGTATCAAAAAGTGCCGTTTTGCAAGCATAAAATTTTAGAAAGCCGGACGCACGATTGCAATAGTTTTTCGTTTTATAAAGCACACCAATCGAATGGTCTGATTCAGTAGAACACCGTTGTACTAAATATAATGTTTAATTACGTAATTTGCATGAGATAGGGTGCAATTTTAAAGGGGCGTGTTTTGTTTCGCTTTATTAAAATATTAGTTCATGCGTGTTCAAAATTGGCAACGTGCCAAAAATCAAAAAAAAACGAGTTAAAAAGAAGTTTTTCCTGAATTTTTTGAGTCAACTGATTTATGGTTTGTTATAGTTTTGTTCACGCGGTCAAAAAATCTAGCGAAAACAAAAAATGGCGCGCATCATATTTTTGTATTGGCGGAACTTGCCCCATCCCTGCTTCCGATCAATCAGTGACGACAGAAGAATATCGGTTTTAAGATATAAGCCTTTGAATAATAATCATAATAAAAAAAGAAGTAGAGGAATATGATTTACAAGATTTAACCACGTTCTCTTATTACAGTTGACACGTTACCGTAGGGCTGAATCGCCCCGTGGCGATTTCACACCACCCATGATTTATGTAAATAAAATTTCCCTCCATTAGAATAATCATATTACTTATACAGAATAATTAATAAATAAATAATTTATATATTGTTTGTGACACTTTTTCTAAAATAGTTATTAAACACAAATAGAAACTTTAACTTTTTTAAAAACACTTTAATAAATTACGGCTTCTTTCACTCAGAAGCCTGAGTGTATTACGAATACGCGACTAACTTTTTTGCACCTTGCGCGTTATTTTTTTTTAATAGTGTTAGAAGATCATTTTGCCGATGCAACGTTGTGAATAAGTTTTTCACGAGAACAGGACTGCACATATGTTGCATGCCCGGAGTGGTGTGTAGCACCTTATGCTTCTTAGATTCCGTGCACCATGTGTACGCCTACTACGACCAAAAATTTATAATATACCAAAAAAATGTGCAATTTCTATATAAAAAGTAATAAAAGTAGGCCAATCCGCCCATTATAATGAGCCTCTCTATTTAAATGGCACTCATCATTATAATGGCACAGTATCTATTTTAATTATCGCGAATTAAAATGGAGAAGAAGCCATTAGAAAAGTCATTTATTGATTTAGTTTTACTTCATATATACTCACAAGTGTAATCCTGGTCGCATGAGTTTTGCCCTTTGGGACAGTATTACACCGACAAAAACACTTTTGCGGCCCCAACAGTATTACACTTGTGAGTATATATGAAGTGACATTAAATCAATAAATAGCAGTTATAAAGGCTTCCTCTTTATTTTAATTCGCGTAAATTAAATTGGCTACTATGCTATTATAATGGAGGGTGCGATTTCAATAGAGAGGCTCATTACAATGGCCTACTTTTACTTACTTTTTTATATAGGAGTTGCACATTTTTCGGTGTATTATATATTTTTGCACCGAACTGGTTGAGAAGTCCCAATGCAACTCCAAGTACTGGCCCCAGTGCGCCATTTCACCACAAAAAGTGGAGTTTGCATGGTAGAAAGAAATTGAACCAGACAAATCTATTGATACATTAATTAATATTCAGTGCAAATCGTTCGTTCTATTTAATGTTTGGGTAAATTCGGGGAAATCCGTTTTAAAAAATTGACTTCCGTCATTTATTAACTGCAAAAGTGGGAATTTTTACAGTGGCGCTTTAATTATACGTGATAAGTTAAACTAAACTTAATACTTACTTACTAGAAGTAAATCTAATCATCATCATCATCATCATCATCATCATATTCCTTACAAACGGAGCGTCTACAACCGTCATCTCTTCTCTGTGGCATAATAACTTTAAGCAGTTTACTGTTTTTGAAGTTGAATTCACCCTGGATCATAAATAAATCAATTTTATTTATAACAAACGTATTGTGACAATGAAAACAAATAACTCAGGTATTGTTTAGTGACCGGAGAATAATGGTGTTTCTTGAAAAATTTTAAATAAAAAAAACTGCTTTTAGTTGTCGAAATTTAATTTAAGTGTTGTAGTTGGTTCAATACCTCACTCATTTCAAGTAAAAAACTCAGTTCCCCACGATTCTGTTTTCAAACCATTTTTAGTTTTAATTCTATAAGCATATACATATATATATATATGTATATATATATATATATATATATATATATATATATATATATATATATATATATATATATATATATATATATATATATATATATATATATATATATATATATATATACTAGCCTTGAAAAATGCTCTAAGAATAGAGCAGGAAAAAGGGGCGATTTTTCTCTGGGCTTTTTTAGACAGAAAAGATGGACCATTCTGAAATGGACATTCTGTGGACTATAGGAAATTAGCATTTGGTTTGGGCAGCTGCTCACTGAATAAAAATTTCCACCATATGATATGATAATGAGTTGTTTATACATTGATCTAATCACACAGCACTGTTGCGTTTTTTTAGTTTGATGAACATTTTTTTACTTTGAATACACTAGAAGCACGGTATTTTATTTTGAAAATAAAGTAGATTTCTATATTAAACTAGCCTTAAAAAACGCTCTAAGAATAGAGCAGGAAAAGAGGGCGATTTCTCCTCGGGCGTATGTTTAGACAGAAAAAATTTGAACTAGTTTGAGATGGACATTATGCGGACCATAGGAAATATGCATTTGGTTCGGGCAGGGCCACTGAGTAAAAATTTCACCATATGTTAAGATTTAGGGTCGATGGAGCCTAGGGAACTTAGAGCTGGAACTTGGAGCCAAAAATAGGGAACTTGGAGCCGTAAGTGGGGAACTTGGAGCCGTAAGTTGGGAACTTGGAGCCAAAAATAAAAATCGCTAAAACGTGTACCTAAGCCTAAGCGAAACCTAAATTTTACCCCAAACCAATTTTTTCTGAAAGGCTCCAAGTTCCCATTGCTCGTGGCTCCAAGTTCCCAAAAATTTTCGATAGCTCCAAGTTCCCTGCTTGTGGCTCTAAAGACCCCGTACCTATGTTAATGATTTGTTTGTACGTTGAACTAATTACACAGTACTGTTGCATTTTTTTCTTTAGTCTTATAAAAAGTCAATTGAAAAAATCATACTAACAGCAATCTTTGACAAGTGCGAAATCGCCACTTTTTCAATTAAAAGGTTATATTTGTATGTGTAAGAAACAACTATAAATTTGAAAAAGTGGCGATTATGCGCTTGTCAAAGATTGTTGTGAGTATGATTTTTTTAATTCACATTTCATCAAACTAAAAAAAAATGCAAAAGTGTTGTGTGATTAGATCTCTTTATAAACAAATCATTATCATATGGTGGAAATTTTTATTTATTGAGCAGCAGCCCAAACCAAATGGAAATTTCCTATAGTCCACATAATGTCCATCTCAGACTAGTCCACATATTTTATGTCTAAACATACGGCCGGGGAAAAATCGTGCCTTTTTCCTGCTCTATTCTTAGAGCATTTTTCAAGGCTAGTCTACCACTTTTTTTGAATTAAATTAAAAAATAGCCTAATAAACTGTAGTTTTAGCTGCGCAATGATTATAATCATTCCGTTGCCGAGATATACTTTTTTAACAATTTTAATATTATCAATAGAACATATATTATTTATCAATAAAAACTAATTGCTAAGAAGTATTGCGCAATTTTCTACTATTTACAAGGAACCTATGTTTGTTTTTTTTGATCAATCAGTAACAAGGGAGAAATACTGGTTTTAAGATATAAGCGTTTGAAAAATAATATATTATTAATAAGGAGAAAAAGAACATAATACTAAATTTATCCACGTTCTTTAATTATAGTTTGCGCGGTGCTGTGGGACTTAGTCTTCGTGTGGCCCTCCCACGCCACCGATAATTTGTTTATAATAAAAATAAAAAAATAATAATAAGAATAAGATGAATTTAAATTACAATATTTACCCACGTTAGTGGCTTAATTATAGTTAGTGCGCTGCTGTGGAAATCAAGACAAAGTTTACCTGCGTTCTCTAAATATAGTTGGCGCGATGCCGTGAGTTAAATTGCAGTGTGGCACCCCCTCACCACCGATGATTGGATTTATATTTTTTTAAATATAAATAATAATAAGAAGAAAAAAAAAAGATAAACATAAATTACAAAATTTACCAGGTGCTCTACTTATAGTTGTCGCGGTGCCGTGAGGCTAAATCGCAGTGGGCGCTTCAACGCCACAGATGATTGCAATTATTTTTTTGAATAAAAAAATTAGAAGAAGAAGATGATAAACATAAATTACAAATTTTATCCAGATTCTCCAATTATAGTTGGTGCGGTACCGCAGGGTTAAATCGCCACGTGAATGATGAAAGAATATTGATTTTAAGATAATGAGCGTTAGAAATATAATAATAAATAGAAGAAGATGAACATAAATTACTAAAAAATTTCCCAACGTTCTCTAATTATAGTGTGCACGGTGCTCTGGGGCTAAACTGCCGCGTGGCGCTCCTGCGCCACCGACACTTATTATTATTTTTTTAATAAAACTTTGAATTAATTGTGTCATCAGTAATGCAAAAATTAAAAAAGTACTCTGTTGTTTTCGCTGTTTTCCGCGCAGTTGAAGCAGATGGCGCTTGGAACTGGCTCCGTTTCTGCCACCAATTAAAACCGGTCTGTTTTTTTTGTGCGGGTTTTATATGGGCTAAGGCTGTTATTGTGCGGTTGGGAGTTTTATTTGTCTATTTTTCAATTTATTATTTTGATCAATAAATCGATAACAAGGACCTAAATCAAAAAAAACGGATCTTAAGAAAGTTGCGTAACTTTTTTTCTTTTTTCCAATGAGCCCATGTTTATTTTTGATCAATCAGTAACGAAGGAGGAATATCGATTTTAAGAATTGAGCGTTAGAATAATAATAATAAGAAGAAGAAGAAGGAGATGAACATGAATCTCAAAATTTAGCCACGTTCTCTAATTATGGTTGGCGCGGCGCCACGGGGCTAAATCGCCCCGTGGCGCTCCCGCGCCACCCATGATATATATGGCATAGTATATATATATATATATGGCGATATATATATATAATATATATATATATATATATATATAAAAAAATATATATTTCTACTTTAGCGCTTTACCGAGTTATTTATTTAAAATCAGGGAAGAGCGCGCTAAAAAAAAAAAAAAAAAAAACCAAAAAAAAAACAAAACAAAAAAACAACAAAACAAAAAAACAAAAAAAAAAAAAAACAAAAAAAAAAAAAAAAAAACAAAAAACAAAAAACAAAAAAAAAAATAAACAAACACAAACAAAAAAAAAAAAATAAAAAAAAAAAAAAAAAAAAAAAAACAAAAAAAAAAAAAAAAAAAAAAAAAAAAAAAAAAAAAAAAAAAAAAAAAAAAAAAAAAAAAAAACAAAAAAAAAAAAAAAAAAAAAAAAAAAAAAAAAAAAAAAAAAAAAAAAACAAAAAAAAAAAAAAAAAAAAAAAAAAAAAGAAAAAAACAAAAAAAAAAAAAAAAAAAAAAAAAAAAAAAAAAAAAAAAAAAAAAATAAAAAAAAAAAAAAAAAAACCGAGCGCTGTTTCCCTTATATTAAATGGGTTAAGTCACTGCGCGGTTAACCGTTGTTGATGGCGTCATCGAAAATCAACAAAACCTTTAATAGTTTTTTAGCCAATTAAAAATCTAAACATTTTACATAACTAAAATATTACCCATAGTTTTCTGATATTAAAAACCTAAAAACTTTTGCTAAACATACCTGAATTTCATACTAATAAGCTTAATTTGCTTAACTTTTTCGTGTTTTTTTTTTTTTTTTGGGTGGGTCCCCCAAAAATTTTTCCCTGTGGTAAATATTTGGAGCTGATTTTTTGCACGTAGATGTTAAATTGCCGCCTCACCTGAATTTTCATCTCGTATATGCTCTATTACCCGTAGTTAAACCTCTGTTCATGTGAAAAACGACCAGTTTTTTTTAAGTTACGCATTAGGTACTGGGGAACTTGTGTGACACTTTTTTTCCTTACTGAATTACATATTAAGTAACTTCATTCAGTAATACACATCCTCTTGTGGTTATTTTTTTGGTTTAAATTATAATTCCTTACCTTTTTATAAAAATTACTAATTTTCAACAGGAAGAGCGAAAAAATATCCTTACCACTAATTAGCAGCCATATGGCAACAATAAAAATATTTAAAAAAATAAAATGAAATAAATCTTGGGTGACGTGTGAGCGCTGCGGGATATAATGTTTCAATAGACGGAAATTTATCAAAATCGAAACAGAAAAAAAGTCTTTTTTATATGGAATACTATAAAGCTACAATCACTCCAAAAATTTAATGCGAGAAACGACTGGTCTGGGTAACCTCGTAAAATTGTATGGAACCTGGAAAAACCATTTACAATGGTGTGGTTTTGTTGTTTAAAAATAAACCATCAATCCAGAAAAGTCAGCACAAAACAAAAGTCCAAATAAAGCTAATTTCCAAAAAAGTGGTTAAATCAGGTCTAACTAAAAAAATTTAAACAGAAGAAAAACACGCTATTTTATATGGTTCTTTCAGGTTCCATACAATTTTACGGAGTTATCCAGACTTAATTTCTGTATAGTATACTGCTTAAAATCACATTGAAATTTTGGCTATGAAAATAATTATATTCATATCATGAAGAGACCATGGCGTTTCTTTAAAAATGAGTAAATTTTTTAATGTTTTATATCTTTAATAAATGACATTGAATTCAATGCATTAAAAGGGCGGAAATTCTAGCAAAAGACGAAATAAAGTTTCGAAAAAAAAGCCTTATAATAAATGGAATAGTATAAAGCTACATAAGTCTAAAAACTAAATGCCAGAAAAGACTGTAAACACGTCTTTTTAAAACCTGTAAATTTTGTGAAATTTTCAGAAAAACAAAACCGAATAAAAACAATACGTGTAAAAGCTTTAGTTTGCGTTTTTTAACCATTAATAAAACTTAATTCACATAAATTTCTCTCAAAGTGGATTAACTTTTACATGAGTTAACCAGCTGTAAATACCACAGTATTAGTTAAGTCACAGGTCGTCAAAACGATACAAAAAAGTATAACGCAAGCGTCACAGTAACCATGAAAAATTTTTGTCAAAATAAATTATCGCGCATTGTGCACTAAATTTTGTAATTTATCATTATTTTCGTATAAAACAAAACATACCGCCATATTAACGGCTTTTAAAAATCAAATATCAAGTTCTAAGTCCGAAAAACATTAAAAAATTCAGATTTAATATAAGGCGACTTTTTCTTTAATGTTTCTATTTATTACATAAAAAAATTAGCTGTCAATGTATTTGTTAAATCAAAAGTCGCCTTATATTAATTCTGAATTTTTTAATGTTTTTCGGACTTAGAACTTGATATTTGATTTTAAAAAACCGTTAATATGGCGGTATGTTTTGCTTTATACGAAAATAATGATAAATTGCAAAATTTAATGCACAATGCGCGATAATTTATTTTGACAATAATTTTTCATGATTACTGTGACGCTTGCGTTATACTTTTTTTGTATCGTTTTGACGACTTAACTAATACTGTGGTATTTAAAAAACGCAAACTAAAGCTTCTACACGTATTGTTTTTATTCGGTTTTGTTTTTCTGAAAATTTCACAAAAATTACAGGTTTTAAAGAGACTTGTTTCAGTCTTTTCTGGAATTTAGTTTTTAGACTTATGTAGCTTTATACTATTCCATTTAATATAAAGCTTTTTTTCGAAGTTTTGTTTCGTCGTTTGCTAGAATTCAATCAGAAAATAGTAAACTAGGTTTCAAAAAAAGAGCAGTAAAATGTGACGACTGCTCACCCCTGTGGACAAACCCCTCAAACTAGGTTTCAGAGGTAATAGTAACTTGGTATCTCGGTTCAAGGTTTTGGTTATCTTTTTTACCCTAGTATCCTTGTTTACCGAGTTAACCTTGTTAACCAGCATAGACTTAGTTATATACTTAGAATAATTAATAGGTGAGGCTTAAGCTTAAGCTTAGACTTAGACTTAGACATGGTCTCAGTTTTGGCCTTGGGCTTGAACTTTGGCTTAAAGCTAGGCTAAGGCTTAGGCTTAGGGTTAGGCCTAGGCCTAGGCTTTCATTTGTGAAAAAATATCCCTTTCTATTACAATATTGAAAACAGAACTGGATTTATGGAAATTTTCATGTTAAATAATTGCTTTTGACTGTGTTTCAGACACTATTGTTTAACAAGCTCAAGGTAACCAAAACAAAAAAATCCAACAAAACTAAGTAGGTAAATAAAACCAAACCTAACAAAACCAACAAGGTGAACAAAACGAACAAATCCAACAAACTGAATAAGATAAACAAAATCATCGAACAAAATCTAACCAAACCAAAAAATATAACTAAGTAAACGGAACCAATTAGGTTAACAAATCTAACAAATCCAACAAAACCAAAGATTTTAACAAAACCAACCAGGTTAACCATTTAAAAACCTAAAAAATAAATAACTAACTTAATAAAACTAACAAATCCAACAAAACCAAGTAATATAACAAAACTAAGTAATCTAACAAATAAAATAAAACTAACAAAACGCCAAATAAAACAGGGTTGATCTTGTTGGAAGGAAGGGGAGGAGTTAGGAACGTGGCCCCTGATTTCGCTCGGAGCGTATGTTTAGAGAGAATATGGAGTAGTGTGAGGTAGATGTATTTGGACTCAAAGAGATAAGCATCAGGTTTGGGTAGTTGCTCACTAAATACAAAAATTAAAATATTATGATGGTTTTTCGTTTATTTAATGAGATAATTACACAGTAATTTTGTGGCTTATCTATAGTCTGTTTGAATTAAAAAAATTATACTCACAGCAATTTTTGACAAGCATGAAACTTTTTATGGCGCCATTTTTTTTAAATTCAAAGTAGTTTTATATACAAACAAATATAATCTTCTAATTAATAAATGACTCGCGCTTGTCAAAGATTGCTGCGATTATGATTTTCTTTAAAATTTTTTTGAATCAAACTATATAAGAGAACTACAACAGTGTAGTAGTTTTATTTCGCCATATAAACATACTATTATAACACGATAGTCAAAACCGTCATATTTAAAAGGAAATTGTTCAGTGTTAAAGATTTTCACAAAGTTATGACCTTACTCTCTAAAACATTTTACTGGTTTTGACTTTGCGAATTGCATGCTCTAACAGTAAAAATCTCGTACATCGTCAACCAAAACGGTTTTTTACTGGCATACCAGTAAGAAAATACTGGTTGCGTCAGTAACCAGTAAAAAAAAATTGCTGGTTTCACCGGTAACCAGTAACTGTAACACTCTTTAAGTTACTGGTTACCGGTGAAACCAGCAATTTTTTTTACTGGTTACTGACGCAACCAGTATTTTCTTATTGGTATGCCAGTAAAAAACCGTTTTGGTTGACGATGTACAAGATTTTTACTGTTATAGCATGCAATTCGCAAAATCAAAACCAGTAAGATGTTTTAGAGAGTATAGAATCATTTTAGCCAATTAGAGCTTAGGAAAAATTGGAGAACTTTCATCCATTGGAGATGCAATTTTTTCTCAAGCTCTAATTGGCTAAAAGTGATTCTAACAGCTCCTCGCACAAACATTCTTACAGAGCAAAACATATATGACGTGATCACAAATACTATATGACATTTTGAGGGTCCTTAAAATCCTGACGTGAATATGATGTAAAACTTTTTTCGGTGAGTAGCTGCTAATCAGTTGCTAATTTCGCATGCTCTTACCTAGCATAAAAAAAATTAGGTCGACGGTCCCGCCAGGATTTCTTCTTAGATAAAAAATATATCATTGTAATATTTTAAAACTAGGAATACTACAAATATAATTAATAATGAAGCATCTATTTGAAAAATTTCAGCGGTTTTTTATATTAAATTAAAGTATTAATATTAATATTAAAGTATTTATTTTAATATTATATTTATATTAAAGTGTATGTCCCGCGGACGGTAGATTTTTTTAATTTTTTTCTTTACAAAAAATTTTCAAACTTATTTTTTGTTTTATTATTTTTCTTTTAATTTAACACGTGTAGCTTACCAAAAAAATAGTCGTTTGTTTTTGTTATTGTGTTTTCAAATTATACTTATCGCACTTGGTACATTTTTTCTCATTAAAAACGTTTCTTTTTCCCACTAAATTAAACCAAAAGCTGTTAAGGTTTGATTTTTGCGCATAGCATAAATAGCAGCTGGAGCCCGAAATTAAGGCTGGCCGAGTTTAAGCCAGTTATCTTACAAAAAGTTTTTTTTCTAATAAACCCAAAAAATATTGCATATGAAAAATTATAGTTACAAAAAAACAGCTTAAAAGAAATGTTTAGGGAGAATTTAGTTTTTTCTTCATTTTTCTTAGATCAGTTTTCAAGGCTGATAATTATTACACATTTTACTTTACACATTGTATAAACCAAAGCAAACCAAGCAAAATCGCTCAATTATTTACAAACTAATGATTTACTTAAATAAAATCTTCATGAGAAAAATAATAAAAATATGTTTTTATTAACTTCTGTACTATAACAGAATTTACTAGTTTTCATTTAAACAAAAATTAAAAACCAAAAGAAATGTCCGGCTTTATCATAATTTTTGATCAAAATTTTGCTGAAAATGTCGAAAATGCGAATTGATTGTGCACACGACTAGGTTTGCACCTAATACTGATATTTTAGCACTATAAAGTCTGTGCAGTCTCCACTAATTTTTTCGAGCAGTCATTTTCTTTCCCAAAGTGCAGAACGACAAGTCGTATTATTGAATTTCAGAAAACCAAAACTTTGCACAGACCATAAATCGCTGCAGACAAAAACTGGTAGAAATTGCAAATTTTGGCTAGTAAAATCGCTCATATGCTAATTTTTGAAAACTATTTTTAGTCAAAACTTTATGTATAGTTAAACATTTAATAAGTTTATTACTCTTAATTTAATTAAAAAATATGAAAAAGTTACTTTTGGTTCCGATACAGTTTGTTGAATACCAAACACTAATATCATTAAACAGATCAGAATCACCTTCGTAGCCATATTTTTTGTAAAACACGTTGTAGACTAGAATTTCTTATTATAGGCAAACAAAATCTAGATTTGCAGTATTGATCGACTACTTAACAATAAAACCAGTAAATATTTTTAGCAAAAACGCTTTAATAGTAAAAATTGAATACAATATTTTAACATTTATTTATCAAATTTCTCACTTTGGAACAAAAATTCATTTTTTTTAAAGGATAAAGTTGATTTATTTTTTGCATATTTTCTGAAAAGTCGGTAATTAAAAAAAATTAATCGTTTTTATTCGTCCTACCAAAAACATATAATAAACAAAAAATAATACAAAATTACGGGTCAGCTTACAAGCCTGTCGTCAGAGGTCATGTTACACACACACACACACACACACACACACACACACACACACACACACACACACACACACACACACACACACACACACACACACTCTCTCTCTCTCTCTCACACACACACACACACACACACACACACACACACACACACACACACACACACACACACACACACACACACACACACACACACACACACACACACACACACACACACACACACACACACACACACACACACACACACACACACACACACACACACATACAACAGACACATACATACAGAAACATACATACAAACAAACACACACAAACACATACACACACATACACACACAGACACATACACACATACACACACACACACACACACACACACACATACACACACAGACACAAACACACATACACACACACACACACACACACAGACACACACACAAACACACACACACACACACACACACACACACACACACACACACACACACACACACACACATACACACACAGACACAAACACACATACACACACACACACACAAAAACAGAAAACTGTTTAAAAATTGTCACCAGCCAATGATATGGAAATAGTATTACTTCTGTTTTTATAACCTATATCTGAACGATTTGTTTGTTAGGTAATTTAAATTAATGTGATATTTAGAATTCACTTTATCCCAAAATTCTATTAACAAACAACCTTAATTGAAAAATATATGCGCGACTGCAAGGGATTTGTATAATATTGAGCAAAAAGTGCGCTTGAACAAATAAAAAAGAAAAATACGTCCTTGTTTTACCTCCTTGCGAAGTGGAGTAATTTTTATATTGTTTAATATTATGCATTTAAGATGCACTACATTTTTATTACCTAAAATAAAAAAAACTAAAGGGGGACCCTTAGAAAAATCGCTGGCTTCGCCACCCAGGGGGCGATCATCTTCCTACCCGCATCCCCATTTATACGCCACTGATATTCATATATCAATATACAGTTATAATCGTCTAATTTGACAACTAAAAATATAATATATCAGGGAAGAGCGCGGAGCGCTCTTTCCCTTATATTAAATGGGTTAAGTCGCTGCGCGGTTAACCGTTGTTAATGGCGTCATCGAAAATCACAAAACCTTTAATATTTTTAACCAATTAAAAATCTAAACATTTTACATAACTAAAATATTACCCATATTTTTTGATATTAAAAACCTAAAAACTTTTGCTAAACATACCTGAATTTTATACTAATAAGCTTAATTTGCTTAACTTTTTTTTGTTTTTTTTTTGGGGGTCCCCCTAAATTTTTTCTGTGGTAAATATTTTAAGCTGATTTTTGGCACGTAGATGCTAAATTGTCGCCTCACCTGAATTTTATTCTCCTATATGCTCTATTGCCCGTAGTTAAACCTCTGTTCATGTTAAAAACGACCAGTTTGTTAAGTTATGCATTAGGTACTGGAGTACTTGTGTGACACTTTTTTTCCTTACTTTTTTTCCTAGAGCGAAAAAATATCCTTACCACTAATTAGCAGCCATATGGCAACAATAAAAATATTTAAAAAAATAAAATGAAATAAATCTTGGGTGACGTGGGAGCGCTGCGGAATACAATGTTTCAAATTTATCAAAATGGAAACAGAAAAAAACTCTTTTTTATATGGAATACTATGAAGCTACAATCAGTCCAAAAATTTAATGTGAGAAAAGACTGGTCTGGGTAACCTTGTAAAATTGTATGGAACCTGGAAAAACCAATTACAATGGTGTGGTTTTGTTGTTTAACCCGTTCCCGTAATTGCCTTTTCCTCGGCTACAACCGTGAAACGTTCGTGCGACCTATGTCATACTTTCGTCATACCTAATTTTTTGCGCGAGTAGTGCCCAGTGAGCGAGCAAATTGAAATGGTTAAAGCGGTACGGTGGCAATATGCAGATTTTTGTCACAGATACAGTGTATTACGTAGGATATTTCATGTTGCAAAAATTTGCATATTGCTACCGTACAGCTTTAACCATTTCAATTTGCTCGCTCACTGGGCACTATTCGCGCACAAAAATTATGTATGACGGAAGTAAAACCTAGGTCATGCGAAGAGCTTACCGCGGTAAGGTTTACGTACGCCATTTGTCATACGAAAATACCACCACCGTGAGACGAAGATTTCACCTTTGTCGTACGAAGGTCTCACGGTTGTATCGGTGGTAAAGGCCATTACGGGAACGGGTTAAAAATAAACCATCAATCCAGAAAAATCAAACACAAAACAAAAGTGCAAATAAAGCTAATTTCCAAAAAAGTGGTAAATCAGGTCTAACTAAAAAAAATTAAACAGAAGAAAAACACACTATTTTATATGATTCTTTCAGGTTCCATACAATTTTACGGAGTTACCCAGACTTAATTTTTGTATAGTATACTGCTTAAAATTACATTGAAGTTTTGGATATGAAAATAATTGTATTCATATCATGAGGAGACCATGACATTTCTTTTAAAATGAGTAAATTTTTTAATGTTTTATATCTTTAATAAATGACATTGAATTCAATGCATTAAAAGGCGGAAATTCTAGCAACAGACGAAACAAAGTTTCAAAAAAAGCCTTATATTAAATGGAATAGTATAAAGCTACGTAAGACTAAAACTAAATGCCAGAAAAGACTGAAACAAGTCTCTTTAAAACCTGTAAATTAATAACAGATTTTGTGAAATTTTTAGAAAAACAAAACCGAATAAAAACAATATGTGTAAATACTTTAGTTTGCGTTTTTTAACCATTAATAAAACTTAACTCACATAAATTTCTCTCAAAGTGGATTAACTTTTTACATGAGTTAACCAGCTGTAAATACCACAGTATTAGTTAAGTCACGCGTCGTCAAAACCATACAAGAAAAGTAAAACGCAAGCGTCACAGTAACCATGAAAAATTTCTGTCATAAATTTTGTAATTTATCATTATTTTCGTATAAAGCAAAACATACCGCCATATTAACGGCTTTTTAAAATCAAATATCAAGTTTTAAGTCCGAAAAACATTGAAAAATTCAGATTTAATATAAGGCGACTTTTTCTTTAATGTTTCTATTTATTACATGAAACAAATTAGCTGTCAATGTATTTCTTAAATTAAAAGTCGCCTTATATTAAATCTGAATTTTTCAATGTTTTTCGGACTTAAAACTTGATATTTGATTTTAAAAAGCCGTTAATATGGCGGTATGTTTTGCTTTATACGAAAATAATGATAAATTACAAAATTTAATGCGCAATGCAATAACTTATTTTGACAGAAATTTTTCATGGTTACTGTGACGCTTGCGTTATACTTTTTTTGTATCGTTTTGACGACGTGTGACTTAACTAATACTGTGCTATTTACAGCTGGTTAACTCATGTAAAAAGTTAATCCACTTTGAGAGAAATTTATGTGAATTAAGTTTTATTAATGGTTCAAAAACGAAAACTAAAGCTTTTACACGTATTGCTTTATTCGGTTTTGTTTTTCTGAAAATTTCACAAAATCTGTTATTAATTTACAGGTTTTAAAGAGACTTGTTTCAGTATTTTCTGGCATTTAGTTTTTAGACTTATGTAGCTTTATACTATTCCATTTAATATAAGGCTTTTTTTCGAAACTTTGTTTCGTCTTTAGCTAGAATTTTATTTTCAACAGGTTTAATTTAGCAAAGACAGCAAAAGCTTGATTTTTCAAAAAAAAAAACTAAATTTTTTGAATGAAATAACTGGATTTTAAACAATTATCAGATTTCACTTGGATTTGAAATACTTGTTTCACCGGTTATTGACTTAAATCATTATTTTATGTTTTGACTATCCAAAAAATACAGACTAAACATGACGTAATCAAAAACCGGTCAAAGCACACAGGATACTTGGACAATATAAGTCGTCTGAAGTTTCAAAAACGTTATTGTAATTTCCGTCTACTCTTGGTACAAATATATAGCAGGTTTTAAGTCTAGTAGCCTGGCTCTAATCACTTATTGGTAAGTTATTCTACACGTATGAATATGAATAAGAGTTTTCTTGCCATTTTTTTACAATTTCGTTCTCGATATTTTGCATAAAAATGCAATTTTTTTATGAAAAATTAGCATTTTCTTTTGACTTTGTGCAATAAGATATATATACCTCATATGAAGAACCGTTTGACGCGTTTTTTACAAAAAGTCTTTAAACTAAGCAGGTAGCCGGAACGGTACTGATATTCAATTAAGGTAGAACTTCACAGTTTTGTTTTGACGACAGATCTTTTTTAATTACATCTTACTGTACGTAGTTTCTGACTGTCATCAATTTTTGACATTCATTTTTCTGTAAAAATATTATTGTCCACAATCATAAATAATATCAATAAAATACATGTCAAAAATACAAAACATTAATAAAATTTATTACCAAAAATATTCTAATTTTCATTTTCTATTTAGCGTATCTTAAATAATCAAACATTTTTTTAAATTAAAAAAACTAAAAATTAAAAAAAAATTTTTTTTCGGCATTAAAAATATGGTCGAGCGACTATATGGATACGATGTTCCAAGTCTGATGTATTACCATCTTGGCTACTAGGTCAGTTACACTTTTCAATTAATAACTTTTTTAAAGGTAAATGGTTCAAAACTAAGTTTTTGGCGTCAATTAAAAAAATTAAACAAAATTTTCAAAGATTCGTTATTTTTAAACTTAGTTTTTGGAATAGTTAGATATAGGCTTTTACTGATTTTTTTTATTATAAACGATTAAAAAAGGACTTCAGGTTTTTTTTTTATTATATATTTCTGTAAAAAAAGTCTTTTTTGCAATTTAAAAAAAATCCTGAGATCATTTTGAACCCAAACCACCTCTGAAAGTTGACCCCTATATTACCTTAATTTATTATATAATTGCACCCAAAAATAACGAATCAATTTTTTTAAAAGGCCTTATTGTGGTTTTCAGAGGTAGAATCCATGGACATCTGTTGCGAACTGGACAAACTTTTCGGTGATGTTTTTATAACCACTGCATAGCACAGAGTCTTAACTTTTTATAGCACCCCACTTTGATGGGCCAAAAATTAATATTTATGATGATATGCGACTTGTAGTCTAAGTGTTTAAAACTGTGAAGTTCTATCTTAAACACAAGTTTCTGGCGAATGACAGAAACAAGCCCCACAAACTTTTTACTAAAAAAGCTAAATTATTCTCCAGTATTCAAATTTTTTATTTCGAAGATAAAATAAAATATAATCATATACAACAATTTCCATAATTTTTACGCAATGGTGTAAATATTGTTCAGTAATTAAACAAATTATAAATAAAATAGTCGTAGCTGCAAAGGTAAGCGTGGTTTATTTTTGGCCTATTACCGTATATTAAATTGACGCAACGATTTAACGGTGTGAACCATTTAAATTTTTTCCAGCCGTTGGTCTTCGCGCGCCGAAAAAACCGAGCGCGTGCGAGTTATACTGTAAGAAAGTAAACGCATTAGCAAATTTAGCAAAAAAAAAGTATGGATTTGGTGATTGTCAAAGGTTGTCGTAAGCATGA
>JASAMX010012639.1:35000-71130 GCA_030248175.1 Microlaimidae sp. YZB2_3
CAGATTAAATGCATTTCATTCTAATAATTTTCAAACTGGAATTACTACAAATAATAAAACATATAATAACAGGGTTTAGCGGCTTCTTTTGCATTAAATTAAAGCATTACAAAATGTTTAGTTTTCTGATTAACCCAAAAAATTTACATATGAAAAATCTTAGTTAAGCAAAAAATAACTTTAAACATATGTCAAAAATTATCAAAAAATGTCTGAAATTGTTTTAATAATGTTGTAAAATCTCTGGTCCTAAATAAAATTGGGTAAAAAATATTTATTTTATAACGATTTCTGATTTCGTGACGGGACCGCGGACCCAAAATTTTGTTATGCTAGGTGGTTCCATGGAATAAAAAAAAATAAAATGCGTTTATTAATTTACAATTATAGTACAAAACTCTTTTTGAAACAGGCCTCAGATAAAATTTAACCATAAGTTGATATTTAACTTTTAGGAAAAATGATAATAACTGTGGTTTTCTACCTTAAACAAGTGTAAATCGTTCAAAATATCCTAAATCCGAAATAAGAAAATTATATTTGAGGTATTGTATTTTATTAAAGTGGAATTTTTTAAAATGCATTTTATTGGTATCATATAATAATGGTGTACGATATTTTTTTTGGAAAATTGATGTAAACACTAAATTAGAAGGTAAAAATACTTTGAGCAAAACTTAATTAGAAAAGAGCGGCCTCCAAAACCTAACTGTGGTGTTTCACCTTAACTAAATATTCTTTTTTTAGTTTTTACTCCATGTGATTAAATAAATCAAGTTGGGGATGAATGTTCTGTCATCGAAACTTTAAATATTGAAAAAAAATATTTTCATGCGAATTTGAATGGCCGGGAATTTTTATTTACACAATAAATACTAAAAACTGGAGCCTTTTCTTTATTCTTGAACATTTTCTCACAGATATTTTGAAGGAAAAAAATGGGTATGTAACTTAAAATCTAGATTCTACAATTTGAACGTATCAAAATCTAAAGCTAAACTTTTTATTAACCGAAGACGTGGTTTTTATTTGGGGCTTTAGCTCACAATTTCGGAAGTTCCACGTTGGTAAAAATTTTTTTGAGGATTCAAACTGTTTTTCAAAACAATCTATAGGGTAACTGACTTAATTTCGGCCACCAATTTAGGGTGTTAGAAAATTGGCTTATTTTTAAAACACAAAAGAACTAGCACAAAAGTAACTGGATTAATGTTGAATAAAGTGTTTTTACAAAATTTTTTTATTTTTATTATTCTACATTATCAACATTTTCTTAATTTTTGCTTTGTGTTTAAACTGTATCAAATTTAGAACGAAGCAATATATAACCTTAAAATATCTTCTATTTAAGGCTCAAATTTGTTAATTTTCATGTTTTGATATTTTCTTCAAAATTATTTTGCAATGCGTTTAACTAACGGCGCATTTTAAGATTCCGTTAATTTCGGCCACCTTAAAATTTAGGTGAAAGAACCTGCCGTTTTTTGCTGTTTTTAAATATCATTGTACTACCGTATTTATAAAGAATTTTTTTCCTCGTTTGACTTTGTTTTGACGTTTTTTAGGCCAAAAATAAAAATTGAACAAAAAATACAAGTTATCAAAACTTGTTTTTTTAAGGCTTTGACATAATTATTTAAAGTCTTGCTAATAACTATTAAAGTTCGCAAACGGGAAAAATTAAGTTATATGTACCAAGAACAATACCTAAAGGTAAATTTGCAACCTTTAGAAATTTTTATTGTTCGTTTAAGCAATAGTTATGGCCAGTTTTTTGTAGGTGGCCGAAATAAATGGCACGCGCCTTAACTTCGGCCACTTAAAAAAAAGTTTAAACCTTCACTGATTTTTAAGTGTAACAGAAATATTCAAATTTTGCACTGGAATAACAAATATAGCTATTGTTTGATTTTAGGCCAAATTTTGGCTTGATTGCAAAAGCCAGTAAAAACTTATTCAGAAAAATAAAAAAAGGTGGCCGAAATTAAGTCAGTTACCTTACATTTTGTTTTAGAGTGAAAATTGTCTGATGATTGACTGGTTTGATATTTATTTAAAACAAAAACATATAAGATTGAGAAAAATTAGTAGCACGATGTCAGGTTTTACACGTGTGTGTCCGTTAAAAAAAATTTTGATATAATACTATATAGTATTATATTATTTTGGTTATGCTACCTATAAATTATTTTTTTATTTTATATATTATATTTTTTTAAAATAATTATTTTTTTCAATATTCGAAGTTTTTGATCCATTTAATTGAGTTATGAAAAATCAAATTTACTTTCTCACAAATACTAATATCAGATATCCAAATCCTGTGAAGTCAACGTTTGACTTTTGGCAAACGAATTAAATCAAAAACATTTGTGTATATGTTTACCGTACACATTTAATCTCATTTTATCTGATAACCTTAAACCTATTTAGAATATCCTGACGTTTTTATTACTTGCTTTGCTTCCGGTATTATTGATTCCCCTGGGTTATTTAACATTGAAAAAGAAACATCATTATAACGGGAGAACGAGTCACAATAATTAAAAAATGCAAGTGACTGTGACACGTGTGTAAGACTTGTTTTATTTATCATGACTGCGTCTTGATATAAAAAAAGAATCACATTCAACAGTAGTTTATACTTATTTCGACTTATTCCATCATACCAACGACAAATTATAAACATGATGTAGGAAGCAAAAGTGGAAGGATTCAGTTCATGAAATAGGTTATCTTATTTAATTCGACAAATGCCAACATAGCATACAAACCATCAATTTACTATTTGATCTACGAAAAGCCAAATTTAAATATTAGACCTTTTTCAAAGAATTTAAAGAAAGAGTTTCGTTAGTACAGCTTATTAGTCGACTGTAATATATATATTTAGTATACAAGCTAAAAAATTTTTATTAAACCTTATAATAAACTAAAGATCTTCGAACAATTTGGCTATGCAAAGACCAACGATTGTTCATTTGTAAGTGTATATTTCTAAATACAAGTTTATTTTATAACTAAAAATATATTTCTGATAATCAATAAATTTTTTTTTCAAAAAAAAAATTTCAAAAAAAAAAATTGTATTGTTATAAAAATATTGATTTAGAATTACTTTAAGTAAATGTAAAAGTTTTATTGAAAAATTTAATGAAAATAATAAAAATAAAAGTATGTGATTTTTCAGTTCAGTAAAGTAAAAGTAAGCCCTATTGTGTAAAGTAATAATAAGATTAAAAGTATAATAAAAGTTAATATAAATTGTTAGTCAGAAAACTAATTATTATTAGTTTTACTGTTTTATTTTTGTTTCTAAGGCCAATTCGAAACCTCGTTACATTTATAATTAATGAATGCCAATTTTTTATTCTAAATTTTTATATATGCTATTTTTTTCAAAATTTCATTCTAATCAGTTTTGGTCTATTTAGATAGTTTTTAGCGTGCCTTTAGCCGTCTTAAACACTTGCTCCTGTCATTCATCTTTTCCACAAGCCCAGGGGATCTACTTATTGAAATTACTTTAATAATTTTAGTTAAATTATTTTGCAGGAAGAACACGAGTTAGTGTTAAGTAAAAGTAAATGAAATTTTAAAAATTCAGTAAGAGTGAAAGCAAAAATAAGTGAAAATATGAAGGTTGAGTAACAATAAAACTATTCCGAAATCCGATATTTTTATTATTTAAGTAAAAGTAAAAGGAACTTTTTACAAAACTTACCATGCTTTAAAAAATTTCTCGATTTAGTTAAGTTTCTGAATAAATTGTTTTGCTCAAGGGCCAATTCGCTAAACGTTGTGAACTAGACGCTACCTTAACAAGTTGTTTAAAACCAGTGAAAATATTTTAATTTTCAATTTATATTAGAAAAAATTGTTAATTTAAATTAATATTTTACTAGTATTTAAGGATTATATTTGTTTATTTAGTCATAAACAATTATAATCCATATTTGTTTTAATTGCAAGCTAACAAAGCTTTAACCCGGCAAGGACGGCTCTTGAACCTGCCTCCGGAAGACTGGAGGCAGTTGGGAGGCAGGTAAAACTGCCTCGGAGATAGCATGGAGGAAGGGTGGCGGCAGGTAGGAGGCAGGGTGGCGGCGGGTAAAACTGCCTCGGAGGCAGGTAGGAGGCAGGAAGAGGCAGGTAGGAGGCAGGGTGGAGGCAGGTAAAACTGCCTCGGAGGCAGGTAGGAGGCAGGTAAGAGGCAGGTAGGAGGCAGGGTGGAGGCAGGTAAAACTGCCTCGGAGGCAGGTAGGAGGCAGGGTAAAAACCGTTTTTCCCAATTCAGGCACCCCGTCCTTACCGGGTTAACCTCCAGTTAGGGGTCGTATTAATTCCCTACTAATTACTTAATGCCTTATTAGGTTGTGTTTAAAATAAACAATTATAAACTTATTAAAATATTGATTTATGTCAATTAAAAAAGGCGTACAATTAAATTAATTTGGAAAAAAAATTGAAGCGTGTTTAATGGACTGGCCTCTGAGCTATGTTTGTATTCGAGGCAACTTTTTTCCATTATAAAAAGCTGTCGATCGTTTCTGTTTTAATGGCAGAATACACAGAAATAAATGTTTTAATGTGAGAAAACTTTATTTAAAGGTGCGGTGCGGAATCAAACTGTTTGTCTTCGTTTTTGATAATTTTTTGTGAAAACCTTACCCCTGCTTTAAATAGCCCATAAAATTTTTTTCAACAAAATATCTCTAGTGGTTTAGGAGTTCTGACCCCAAAAAATGGCGTTTTCGACAATTCTGCACGTGAAAGATTACTCAATGGGTTAAAAGATTTACGTTACAAATTATACACCCAAGGAAATCGGCTACTTTCTACTTTTATTTGATAGCTTGATCGGTAAAATTGGTGCAATAATTGTTAAAATATGGCGTTTCTCGTACAAAAAACCCTCGATTTTTTCGCTAAAAACACGAAGTGAAGGAAAAAGGTTGGGCAAACTTCACAAAATCACTGCCGTCGTTTGATTTTTTTAACAAAAAAATCGCAGGTTTTTTGTACGGGAAACGCAATATCTCGACAAATATTGCACCAATAAGGATCAATAAGCATAAGGACAAAGCCAATAAGCATAAGAACAAAGCCTTATGTAAATATGTTACATGCAATTAATATTTTTTGAATTGAACTTTTTAAAATCAAAAACCAAAACTAAGCATTAAACCTCAATAGGTAAATTGTAAATTAAAAAAACTTAAAGTTTTCAAAAAAATCAACTTTAATTTATTTATTTTTTACCCTAAATTTAATAACATAAAAATCATAAAATAATATTTTGTTCAACTAAAATTGGTACAAAAGACAAATTCCATAAATAATTGTAGCAATTGATCTACTTTTGGGGAATAGAAACTTCAATGTAGCAATGATAATAAAACTGAGAGATTTAAAATAATTTATTGATAAAACTTGAACGTTTCGGCCTGAACTTAGGGCCATCCTCAGCAAAAGTATCTAAAACAGACAAAACTGCAAAACATGATAAAAACGGAAAAACGTTAGTACAATATACAAAGAGAAGAAAAACACGCGAATAAAATAAATTAAAGTATAAACAAGGCGGGAAATCTAAAACCACACTATAATTTACAATAATACTTACAGACTAAAACACGTCAGAAATTATTACTAAAACTTATTCTAAAATAATGGAATTAGTTACAAAAGAAAAACTTAAAATGTGACTATCGGTATCGAAAAATTAAAAAAATTAAAACTATGATGAAAGTGAGCTTAAAAATAAAACTTAAAAATAAACTATACAACTGCCCTAAAAGCACAATAAACTCAAGTGTTTCTGATCATTAATCTAAGGTTTGTAACATTGAATACAAAAACTTTCTTTTATTTTGAAAAAAAACTCATTTTGAGCGGACGACACAATAGAAAAATCTTTAAAACATGGTAACCTAGTTTGTACATTACAGAATAAAGTATGGTCGTAAATAGAGGATTTTAGACTATTGTTTAGCGAGTTTCCAGTTAAGTGAGAGACTTTCGTACGTTCAGAAATTCTAACCAAGAAGTGGCGAGATGTTTCGCCAAAATACACTGCTTTACAAGCGTGACATATAAGGGTACTTATATTTGTATACAATGTTAGATCTCATCCCAAACGGAATTCTATCTTTAAATGGAAAAAACTAGACAAACGACGCGTAGATGAAAATATAATATAAATATTTACTTGTTGGAAATACCTATTAAAAAATTTGAACATACACCGGCGTATGGTAGTGTAATAATTACAGGTAAACCGGATACGGTAGGATTTTTGTGTTTTTAGTGTACTTGTTGTCCAAAAACCGTTTAATATAAGCATTGATAATATGTAAAGGATATGCATTCTTACACATTAAATCTTTCAAAAATAAAACGTCAGTGTGAAAGTCATGAAAACTACTGGAAAGGTTAAACGAGCGAAACAATAAAGTATATAACAAGCCCGATTTATAACATGCAGGTAAAAAACTTTCAAAATGTGAATAAACGCCACTGAACATAGGTTTTCTATAAATGGAAGTTTTAAAACTGTTGTTTTTTCTGGAGACCAGCATGTCTAAAAAAGTAAAGAATCGTTGTTCTCAAGGTCATATGTAAATTCAATAGATGAATGTTTTGAATTAAGATACTGTAAAAACAATTCCACATGGGACCTGTGTTTCGTGACAGGTCTCATGTGGAATGTGGTACCATGTTTTAAAATTTTTTATTGTGTCGTCCGCTCAAAATAAGTTTTTTCTCAAAATAAAAGAAAGTTTCTGTATTCAATATTACAAACCTGTGTATATTAATGATCAGAAACACTTGAGTTTATTGTGCTTTTAGGACAGTTGTATAGTTTATTTTTAAGTCTATTTTTAAGCTCACTTTCATCATAGTTTTAATTTTTTTGTATTATTTTTTTGTATAAAAAACAACTTCTGCATTTTGCTCCTCACCACCTACGACATTCTCAGATGTATTATCCTCTTGTCTACCTCCGCGTCTTTTTCCAGCGGTTGAGGTCATTTTCCAGGGATTCAGTATATACGGATTAGTAGTTATTGTATCTAAATGATGACAAGAAAATTGGATTGGTTCAACCGTGCAGCTGGGACCAACAATATTTAGCGTGTGAACAGAGCTCCCTCTTTGGGCAGAGTCAGTTGAGACTTCCCCAGGAAAGAGAGAAAAACCATAGCGGTCCCTCTCCTCCTGTGGAAAAAGTGGTTCAACTGATCCGACCGCAGGTGGAACTCTTGTTCCCGCTGTTGCTGCAGCGACACTCGGACCCCCCGCAATACTAGGCGGTGCGGCTGCCGCTACTTGGTTTGAAGGACCCGGTTGCACGTTTTGGTAGCTACCGTTTCCCATGTTCAGCTGTAAAACATGAGGCGCATAGCCACTATTAGCATTATTAAAATTTTGGGGTTGGTAATTATTTTGCTGAGGGTTATAGTTTTGTTGTTGATAATTATTTTGATTTTGAAAATTTTGTTGACGAGCGTCATTATACCCATTGTTATTATTGTTGTTAAATTGACGGTTATTAAACCTATTGTTATTATTATTTCCCGATTAAAAGATGTTTGACCCCGTCTGTAATTACCCCTATTGTTTCCAGGTTTAAACCAGCAATTACGACTTGTGTGACCTATACGGTTACAGTAATCACAAATAGGACGTCCATCCTGAGTCCACTGTCTGTTGGAGTTATTTGCAGGAGGGTTGCTAACCACCTGATTATTTGGCGCTTGTTGTTGATTATCGGTGGGACGGTTTTGTCCGTTTTGATTTCGCGGGTTATTTCCACCACTAGCACCTTGGCGCGATATCCCGCGAGCATTCCTCCCCCCGCGGTAGGAGGCACTTCCCCCACCACGTTGAGAAGAAGATGCTGGCGCGGAGTATGCGACAACAGTTTTTTTACTCAAGTCCGCCTTGATTAAGTCTTCAGCCTTACTAGCTTTACGAACGGCTTGCACATATTTAGTTGGACGATCAACCATGCCTAACTCACGCCTAATATTGGGTTTTAACCCATTCCAGAAATAATGGATACAATTTTCGTCACTTTGTACCGGTGAGTATGCTTCCGCTGGGTAAGCTGCATTTACTAGCTTACAAATTTGAACAGCAAACTGTTCTACAGTTTCGTTTTCTGCTTGCACTCTGGTATGCAGTTGATCAGCAATGGTACCCGTTAAGTCTTCAAAAGTTTCCTGCAACTACTCAAGCACTAGGCTAAAATCGTCTCCAATATATGCTTCTAGATTATTGTATGTCCGCTTAGCTAGGCCTTCAAGGACATGACCTATGTAGAGGACCCGACCTTCCCATGCTACACCTCCTGATTCCATTATAGACTGGAATTCCTTCAACCAAGCTCCGAAAGCTATGGTGTTTTTTTCACCGCTAAATTTCTTGACGAAGGGAGAGAAAAGTTTGGCGAAATCGTATTTCATGTATCGGGTTTTCTTTTGTTGCGAAAAAGGTGGCACAGCTGAATTTTGGTCGCATGAAAAGTATTGATTTTGTGGTCGCAAAAGAGGTTCAGTTTGGGACTTTGGGACAGTGTCAGCCAATGTATTGGGGTGGATAGGCGCCTGGATAAAACCGCGCACCACTATTCATCCCCGCAACATCGTGCTGCGTTTGCTCAACTTTTTGTAGCCTTTGCTCATTTCTCGAAAAAAGAGTCATGGCGGTTTCCATGACTTGTGCCAATTTTGCTACCTGCTGTTCGAGGTTTTCGAGTTTAGGGTTTGGTTGGGGATTCCCTCGGGACTGGGAGTTCCCCACTTCCCCCACCTGCCTGGAAGGAGGTTGAGAATCGTCAGAATCCTCTGAGGATTCTGTAGTCGAAAACTGACCTTTTTGGACTTTTTTACGATTTTTAACTGTTTTAACAGTCTGAGACGACCCTTCATGCTCCGGAGGCGCACCGGTCGCGGAGAAGACCTCGCCTTCTTCTTCTTCTTGGTTAAGATTACCCCCTTGATTACCAAATATATTTATCCCCACGAGGGCTCCTGGCGAGTCAGTTTGCCCATTTTTACTGGTTATCCGAGTGGAACGACCGTTCCTAATTGAAGAGTCCCGTTGAAGTTGACGACGCTTGGCCCGTTCCTCACGCTCCTTGGCTTTGGCTAGCTGGCGCTGCTTGTCTTTTTTATCAGATATGGACGTCTTGGAAAGCTTTGTCCTGCGTCTTGCATCGGTAGTAACTGAGATAGGAGGGTCGGTCACCCTTTCGGATAACCCCGTCTCCCCCTTATTCAAACCAGTGGGTTGTAGAGCAGTATTGCTTAACATTTCCCGTGGTCCCGCTGGGTTAACTCTTGATTTACTTGGTACATCAAAAGTTACTGCGTCAGCTGAAATTCCTAAAACAAGTGTATTTATATCCTCCCTACCTGCTGACTGTTCGACATTCGGATCACCCACCGAACCTCTTTGTGGGTTGAGGCCTTGACTTGTGGTTGAGGTCTTTAAATGAGGCGGTGGTGTCTGTTTGGTCATTTTAATATTAATAATTTATTTTTATTTTTAATCGAAAATTTTATAAGGTTGTAATCCTTGCCTCAAATAATTTCTGGGAGGGAACCTACGGAGGGGTACACACAATATGCAATAATAAATACAATAATACACAATAATAACCTATATGCAAGGATTACCTTAAGGTCAGCTGTTAAAAAACGAATTTTTTGAAAAAAACACACAAAAAGAAAAAAATAAATACGATAAGGAACCCGGACAACTAAAGAAAATTTGTGGAGCACCACGGTGGTAAGAAATACCTAAATTCTTTAGTTATCGGCTCCAATATGTAGCGGGCGCACAAGGGTCAAGCCGGTAAATTGATGATCTTGCGGCCCGGTACACACGGATTACTTATCGTACTTATTAAATAGCTCTATGCTGTACTACCCTTTTAATTCGGCTCAGCCGGTTATTACACAATAAAGAAGTTTGCACGATTTTTACAATTTTGACCTTAGTGTTTAATCTTACGTAGTGAGGGGACACAGGACACACCCTCTTGATCGAGGGGTCAAGTCGGTTCACAGAGTGGGGTTACGGTAGGGAAGGTTGAGAAAAGGAGGAATTCCTCATGAATTCCTTTTCAAATATTACTATGTAGATGAGATCCGATATGCTGCCAAATGTAAGCGAGGACCAAATCCAATTTAGGAAAATACTGTTTTACATTAATGAATACGGTGAAACATTACCGTGTTGGGGCAGAAAAATAAGAGCAGTTTGGTCTCGCTCCCTCAAAAAGTTAGGGCTAAAATTTTGAATGAATATTCCAAAAAATTGGAAGAGAAGTAAAGGTTAGCGTTGGCTTAATTAGCGGTGGGTAAGGGACTGGTATGAAACATTAAAAATACCAGTACGATTTCGAAGCTAAATTTGAGAAGTCTGATGGTGTCAGACTTCTGCAAAAACTTGCAGCAAATTGTTGTAATGCACGATTTAGTTTGCTGGGCTCGGTAGCCTCACCAAAGTAATTTAATTGGTGAAACCTTGAAGTAACAGGGTTGAAAACGAATAGCGTCTGCAAACCCGAGCTTTGCTCAGGTCCTTCAAAAAGTTACTTCAAGACCTCAGCCACGGTGTGCTTGAAAAATATGAAGCTACCGAACTGGGAAAAGAACAGCATAAATACAGGGGTGAATCTCGTCGTGGGAATTAGTTTTCAATGAAACATTAAAATTACTAGAGCTAGTTTTAACGGTTCATTGAGGGGAAAAGTGAGGGATTGGAATAAGGACTGGGTTCCGTGGTTCCAATGTGTTGTGTGGGACTTTGTATTAAATATGTTTAATTATAATTTTTAAGCTTAATTGTTTGTACGCAGTGTGTGCCTAGTTTACATGTTTTGTGGATTAAATGCTGCGTTGGCAGTTTGATTACTTGCAGAGATAAAAAGGTTACACAACAGTTTACACAAAGCGTTTATTTATGAATGAATTACGAGAGTAACAGACCGCGTTGCGGCGAGCAAAAGAGCAGGGTAATTATTGCGCACATTGAGCAAATTGAGTTATTTGTTTTTGACAAAAAGACTTGTTTAAGACGTTTTTTGGAATGCTAAGGCCATTGTTTTTAGCCAATTAAAAACCCATTTTTTTAGCAATTAAAAACAAAAAGATTAAATTTAAAGAAAATTGAATAAATTTATAAATCACTATTTTTCTAATTTAGTTAGAGGCTTTGGTTTGAATTATATTTTAAATATTTAATTTTGTAGAAATTTACCCGATTGGAAAAACAACGATATTTTTACGAAAACGGTGGGTGTCCTTGACGACACACCACCGAGGGTTTATGTAACCTTTTAACTTAATTTAAAAAACAAACTACCAATTGTATTGGTAGGCTACGTGCAAAATTCTTTACTAAATACCTGTACCCAATTTTGTAGCCACTCCAGCAAGACACTTTGGAAGTTTCGCCTTAATCTCAAAAGAGAATTCACAGACAGCCTCTGTGAACTCTCCACTTAACACACAATTCTTAACTAAGTTGGCCGAAACCAACTATAGCGGTTGGCATCTCAATGGGGTATCGTCGAATATAAATAAGGTAATAAAACTATAAATACCTAAGCTGGTTCTGCCAACAAGGGTTCCCGATCAGGAAGGTACGACTGTTCTTCAAGATAAAAGCGCAAACAATAATTACGGAACCCACTGGGCCCACGCACCGCCTGGAGCGCACATGCTGCTATAAACGACTGTTTTGACACGCGCGGCGAAAGGCGCGGGCTACTGTAATTTGATTACAGCGCATACATTAATATATTTTTAAAAATGTTTAAATTGAATGAAAACGTGGTTGAACGCGAGTGTAGTGGCCACTTAAGAGTGAATTAATACTGTTAATTTAATTGACCCTAAACTGCTCAACGCTATCCGCCACACATTTATAAGCTCTTCTTGAACTGTTTAAGTGACTTGGAAGTAACCTGAGATTGTTTTAAGTTATTTCATAGTACAATCAATCTCTTTGCAAAAAAGAATTTTTTTACATCTATTTTACTATCATGTCAGGCTACTTTCAGGTTATGAACATTAGTGGGTTGTAAAATAAATTTTAAAAAATCATTTATTTAGATGTTATTTAAACCTTTTAGGTCTGTCTTTTTCCTACATCTTTTAATTTTTCTAAGTTTAATTGAGCAAGCCTCTGTTTAATATCTTACACGTGGTAATCTACATTTATAAACCAATTTTGTAGTAAACTGTTGTTGCACCTTTTCTAAAATAATAAAATCTTTTTGTAAATATGGGTTTTGAACTGCACTGGGATACTTCATAATTGGTCGCACATAAAATTTAAAAGCCCCCAAAAATTTAAAAGCCCTTAGAATTTCAGTTAAATGTTTTAAAAATCAATGCAGATACTCTCTTTGTTTTGTTTGCAATAATTTTACAAAGTTTGAAAAATTCCATATCACATGACACTTGCCCACCAAGATCACGCACCAATTCTGTAGTAGCAAGTATGTTTTTACCAAGTTTATATTTGCAAAACATCTCTTTAGTGTAAGACAACCTACAGTGCTGAGCAAAAATAAAGGTAAATTTTAGACGCGTTGTGCATAAACGTTTTGACATATAAGCGTTATGGCGACAAGGTCCATAAGAAGAGAAAAATAAGAAATATTTGAAAATGGACTATAAAAATGTTTTGGCTGGCTTGTTTATTTGCAAAAGACATACCCCGCATATATTTAAAATGAAGAATTTCTTTTATCTATATATAAATAGATGTAATGTGTGTGTGTGTCTGTCTGTTTGTCTGTCTGTGTGTTCCCTAACTCCTCCCTAATCACCCAGCGGATTAAGGTGAATGAGGTATCGTTGGAAAGCTTATACCCAGGGAATGTCGTAAGGGGGTTGAAATTTTAAAACAACTCACATTAACATATTTATACTGGACAACGAGTTTTTACCAAAGGGTGGACCCTATGGATTTTGGAACTGAAAAAATTTTTGTCTAAGAATTGGCTTAAACTTATTTATTGGTAAGAGTAATTAGCCAATGTAAAACCAGAATATTTTGTTTTTTGGAAAAAAAACATCGACATCTGTATACTGGACAAAATTTTTCACTAAAGAAAGGAATGACCTTGCTCCCCAACCACAAAAGGGATTGGGCTAAGTGAGATGTCATTGCAAAGCTTACAGTTCTGGGAATTTTATAAAGAGGTTGAAATTTAAGAAAAAATTTGCATGGACATCTTTAGCCTGGACAACACATTTCCACAAAAGGGAAAACCTATGGACTTTTGCAAATTGAATTTTTTTTGTCTCTGAATTGACTTGAACTAATTGATAAGAGTAAGTTGCCAATGTAAAACCAGAATGCAATGTTTTTTAGTAAGATTAACATAGACATCTTAATACTGGACAACCTTTGGTCACTAAAAAGGGGAATTAAATTTGAAAAAATCTATGGACATCCTTAGGCTGGACAATGTCTTTGCACAAAAACGGGGGCCTTATGGACTTTTGATGTTAAAGATTTTTTGTCCTTGAATTGGCTTGAACTTATTGGTTAAAGAATTAGTCAATTAAAGGCCAGAATATTATGTTTTTTGTTTGCAAAGATAAACATGAACATGTTAATACTGGACAACACATTTTCACCAGAGCGAGATGGACCCTTCTTCCTAACCGAAGAATAAATTAGGTTAAATGAGGTATCATTGCAAAGCTTGCGAATTGGGGAATGTCATAAAACGGTTAAATGTTTAAAAAATAACATGGATATTTTTAATCTCGACAACACATTTTCACCAGAAGGGCCCAATAAAATTTAAAAGTTAAATTTATTTCTATTGATAATTGTTGCTATTGTCATTGCTATTTATTACCAACAGATATTAGTAACTGGAAAGCCAGTGTATCGTGTTTTTTTTTCTGAAAAATCAACATGAACAATGAAAATCGTTGGACAAAGATTTTTTTAAAATTGGGATGGACCTTCCTCCTCAACCACAAAAAAGTGGCCTAAATAATATATCATTAGAAAGCTTACAGTTTAGAGTGTTGTAGGGGGGTTAAAATTAAAAAAATAACATGGACATCTGTATGCTGGACAAACCATTTTTACCAAACTGACAGAAAGGATCATCCTTGCTAACTACTAAACAAACTGAGAAGGGAGTTAAATGAGATAGCATTGCAAAGCTTACAATTCAGGGAATTATAATACAAGGATTGAATTTTGAAAAATTAGCAAATCAATCTGAAAAATACAGATATAAATATTTGTCAGCCATATGGCTGACACGGGCAACTTGTTTTTAAAAAACTTATATTTTTTAAGTATTTGCATTAAACATTTCATGTTTGAAGGTTTTTTACGCTTTACAAGCAATGTTTCCAACTCTTCATGTGGGGGAAAACAACAAGTCTTATAACACATATGCGCACAGCGGGCGGGTATGGGTACCTAAGTAAACAGAGTAAGAAAATAGACGGCTTTTGCCAAACTGCAAAGCTCTTATTTCGCGCTGCTTCCCTTCATGCCCAGATCTATAACGCTTATTCCCAAACAGACAGGCAAAACGGCTATTGTTTGCGTCTAAAAATGAACTTTATTTCTGCTCTGGACTCCAGATGTAAAACATCACACCAATAATCTGCCAACTGCGACTGCCAGTTTTTTGACCACTCGTTAATTATATTTAGATTTTCTTAAAGTTTAAGGGTTTGAGTTTGATAATTGTCATTTAAAAAACACTAAATATTTTTGCATCATCTGCAAATAGTTTAATTTTAGAATAGTTTACACAATCAATCATATCATTTATATTTAAAAATAACAAAGAACCCAAAACAAACCACATGGGAACAGAACTTTTACAGGATAAAGTGTAAAAAAGAAATTGAGTTTTTTATTACAACTTTTAGATCACGTCCAACTAGAAAAGTCCTAATTCAGCTCAAAAATTTTTAAGTAAATCCATATTTTTCAAGGTTATAAAGAAATTTTTTTTACATGTCACGGTATCAAAGGTCTTGGCAAAATTTAAATATGTAACATCAATTGACAATTTTATCTTAAGAGCTAGTGTTCATTCGTTAACAGTTTTCAAAAGCTGTGTAATGGTTGAAATTTCTGACTTAAAACATTGTTGTAACTTTTAAAATAAAAATGGAAAAAACCAAAAAGTTGTTCATTTACAAGCTGTTCCATTAACTTAAAAAATAGAGAGGTCAATAAAATTGGACCATATTTTTCCACAAAACTTTTAGAACCTTTTAAGAAGTAAATTTAACAGAGCAATATTCCAATTGAGTGGTAATTTTCAAAAATGATAATTGAAAAATTATTAAAAAGGGCTCAGCAATGACTTTGTTCAAACTTTTAAAAAAATAGGCCGGAAAACAGTCTGTAGCCGCACTCATAAAGCGCGATTAACCAAAAATAACCAACGATTGTTGATTGTCTTTTGCATTGGCTCACATAATATAATATAAATTGATAAAAGACTTGATTCCTTTAAATAATGATTATTAATATACAATAAACTTATAACATAATAAAACATACAGAGAAATTAAATTTTTATCAATTTAAATTAATAATATGAACCAATGCAAAATCGAAATAAAATTCGTTTTTTTTTAAATTTTATTTTTGTTATTTCAAAACTAAAAATTAACAATATCACGTATTTAACTTTCTTCAAATATTCTTAAAATTTAGCAATTATTTATATAAAAATACTTTAGTTAAAACAGTATGTATACTTTTCAAGTCATAAAACATTTCAAAAAGTCCAAAAACCGCGTTTAAAGTCAGTTTTTATCAGCTTTTTAATCCGATTTTCTTTTTGTCTATAAAAAAAAGACGACCATACTTATTCTTTGGTTAAGCCTTGGTTAATCACGCTTTATGAGTGCGGCTGCTGAAGTTTTCAACATTTTATTTGACAACATTTTTAAAACTTTTGATTTATTTTTTTGGAGTAAGTGTCCTATTGTCTAATTTTCCAATGTTTGGTGGATTAAATTCAGGTAAGTTACTATCATCATCAAAAAGCCGTACTGAAATATTGAGTAAATAATTCAGGGGTGGTATGCTGAAGGTTTAATCCGACTTAAAGTTAATCTGAGATTAGCGATTGTCGACACACAGTAAACATAATAGCAGTATCCATTAGATAATCTAGTTTAACGAATTTAATTTAACCCATTTAAATGGGACCTGGTCCCATTTAAATGGGACCATTCGATTTTGGTCCCATTTAAATGATATCCCATTTAATTAAGTCCCATTTAAATGGGATCCCATTTATATGGGATCCCATTTAAATAGGTCCCATTTAAATGGGACTTATTTAAATGGGATCCCATTTAAATGGGACTTATTTAAATAGGACTCCATTCATATGGGATCCCATTTAAATGGGACCTATTTAAATGGGATTCCATTTAAATGGGATCCCATTTAAATGGGACCTATTTAAATGGGACCTATTTAAATGGGATCCCATTTAAATGGGATCCCATTTAAATGGGACCTATGAATAAAAAAAAAATTACAACAATTTTTTTATAAATACGCATCATTTTATATTGTTTTTACTTGAGCGGCAGTCTTGTGTGCGAAATAAAAAAAAATGGTTTTTAAGCGCATCATATTTTATTGTTTTCCGGTGAACGGCGGTCAGATATGCGTAAATAGATGTTTTTTAATTACGCACCATATTGATTTTTTATTTTTACAAGACAGTAAAATGACAAAATACAGAATTACAAAACAAAAATACAAACAGAAAATATAAGTGTTTGTCATTGAAAAACAGAACATTAATGAAAGTTTTTAGCAAAAAAAAATCACTTACAAACAATCAACACAAAGTGCATAAATAACTTTTATTCCTTTTTTAAATAACCTAAAAATGATATCCGGCTTAAAAAACTGTTTTTAAAACAATGCAAAATATTCGGTTTATTCTTTAAATGAGTCATTATTGCAATTCATTCAGGTCAGTTAGGTTTATATTTCCTATAAGAAAATCTCAGAATTAACTGTATCTAAGATTTTATTTTTAATGTTCCTTAATCAAATATTCACTTTTTTTCTTGTTTAACAAATATGTCACATGAACAGTACTTTCAAAGAAGACACAATACCAGCAAAAACGTTTTTGCTCAAATGCTTCATAAAATGAAAATCAATAGCTTTTTGACCTAAAACGGCTGACAAATAATTTTTCCCACATTTTTTATATTCATTTACTATTTTTTTTTTTAAATTCAACCCTTTTATGCCGTTCCCGTGACTGTAAGCTTTACAGTGATACCTCAGAAACCCACTCTAATTTTAGCTGGGGAGAAAGGTCTTTCCCTCTTTTGGTGAAAATATGTTGTCCAGCATAAAGATGTCCGTGTTAATTTTTAACTAATTTAAAAATTTTAACCCATTTATGACATTCTCCAGACTGTAATCTTTGCAATGATACCTCATTTAGCCCAATCCGTTTTGTGGTTGAGGAGAAGGGTCCTCCCTTTTGGTGAAAATGCGTTGTCCAGCATAAAGATGCCCTTGTTATTTATTTTTTGAAAAATTCAACCCTTTTATGACATTCCTTGAAATTCAAGCTTTGCAATAATATCTTATTTAGCCCAATCTATTTTGGGGTTAAGGAGAATGGTCATTCCTCTTTTTAGTAAAAAAACGTTGTCCAGCATAAAGATGTCCATTTTCATTTTTCCGAAAACATGATATTCTGGTTTCACACTGGCGAATACTCTTACCAATAAGTTTGAGCCAATTTGAAGATAAAAATTTTTTCAACTTTCAAAGTCCATAGGGCCCTGTTTTTGTGAAAATGTGTTATCCAACCAAAAGATGCCCATGCAATTTTTTTAAAATTCAACCCCTTTGTGACATTCCCCTGTCTGTAAACTTTGTAATGATATCTCATTTAGCTCAATCCTTTTGCTGGTTGGGGAGGAAGGTCGTTCCTCTTTTTAGTGAAAAAACGTTGTCCAGCATTAAGATGTCCATGTTAATCTTACCAAGAAACATGACATTTTGGTTTTATATTGGATAATTATTCTTATCAATAAGTTTGAGCCGATTCAAAGACAAAAAATTTTCACTTTCCAAAATCCATAAGTTCCCCTTTTTGTGAAAATGTTTTGTCCAGGCTAAAGATGTCCATGCAAATTTTTTTCTAAATTTTTTTTCAACCTCTTTATGACATTCTCCGGACCGTAAGCTACATATGTTTAAACGTATGTACATAGGTACATACGTATGTTTAAACTATATGTTCAAAACTTTGCCGACATTGTACATTCATTTTTATAGTTAAAACGGTAAATGTAAATCTATATCGTCAGGGTTTATGTTAAGTCTTTTCCTGCTTAAGTTTTGAAAATCAGATTCAGTTGGGGCAACAATACAAACACGGTTTAGAATATCTGTAAAGTAAAAAGCAAGAAAGAATTTGGGCCATTATGAGTGGCTTATTGGATCAATTTTTAAAAAAACTAGGAATAAGAATAATATAAAGAAAAAAATGAAGAGAAAAAAAAGAGAATGAGGAGGAAACAGAGAATAAATTGGATGACAATTGAATTTCCAATCTATATTATCTAATAATGATTAAACCGTTGTCCCAAAATTTGTCGCTTTGTGGAGCTCTCACCACACATACCATTAATGTTTTTAAGCCGTTCTAAAAACACAGAACAAAAATTCGTTTTTATTTTTTTAATTCCTGACGCTTTATAGAAATAGATCGGCCCTAAAAAAATAAACCAACTGAGGCCAGCTATTGGGCTTTCTGCTGTTTGTTGAGACTGTAGACTTTTTTTTGTTGCTGGAAGGCTTTATTGGGCAGGAAGAACATTTTTTTATATATTTTGCTAATTTATTTTTTGATCAATAAATCAATAACAGGGACCTTAACGAAAGTGGCTCTTAAGAAAGTTGCTTTTTTTTCATTCCAATGAGCCCACATTATTTTGATCAACCAATTGCGATTGAGTAATATCGATTTTAAAATATGAACGTTAATATAATACTAATAATAAAATAAAGAAGAGTAAGAATATGAACATGAATTTCAAAATTTACCCACATTCTCTAATAATGGTTGGTGCGGCGCCAGGACTAATTTGCTCCTGCTCAGAAAAGGGGTTGTAAAAAGTGGGGTAGCAAATTGGCAGGAAGAAGTTTCGTCAAACTTTTTGTAAGAATAAGCACTTTAGAGCATTTGAGCAAAAACGTTTTTGCTGGTATTGTGTCTTCTTTGAAAGTACTGTACATGTGACATATTTGTTAGCCACTAATAGTTTTTTTGAGAGTTTTTATTAGATGTGTTCCTCTCTGAAACTAAACAAGAAAAAAGGTAAATATTTGATTAAAAAACAATAAAAATAAAATCTTAGATACAATTACTTCTGAGATTTTCTTATAGGAAATATAAACCTAACTGACCTGAATGAATTGCAATATTGACTCAATTAAAGAATAAAACGAATATTTTGCATTGTTTTAAAAACAGTTTTTTTAAGCCGGGTATCATTTTTAGGTTATTTAAAAAACGAATAAAAGTTATTTATGCACTTTGTGTTGATTGTTTGTAAGTGATTTTTTTTTTGCTAAAAACTTTCATTAATGTTCTGTTTTTCAATAACAAACACTTATATTTTCTGTTTGTATTTTTGTTTTATAATTCTGTATTTTGTCATTTTACTGTCTTGCAAAAATAAAAAATCATTATGGTGCGTAATTAAAAAACATCTATTTACGCATATCTGACCGCCGTTCACCCGAAAACAATAAAAAATGATGCGCTTAAAAACCATTTTTTTAATTGCGCACACAAGATTGCCGCTCAAGTAAAAACAATATAAAATGATGGGTATTTATAAAAAAAATTGTTGTAATTTTTTTTCATAGGTCCCATTTAAATGGGATCCCATTTAAATATGTCTACTAATGGGACCTACTTAACTACTACTTAAATGGGACCTACTTAATTGGGATCCCATTTAAATGGGACCTATTTAAATGGGATCCCATTTAAATTGGATCCCATTTAAATGGGACCTATTTAAATGGGATCCCATTTAAATTGGATCCCATTTAAATGGGACTTATTTAAATGGGATCCCATTTAAATGGGACCAAAATCAAAGGGCCCATTTAAATGGGACAAGGTCCCATTTAAATGGGACCTCTTTTTACAAGCAGTTTGTTCTAAGTGTCGGCCTTACATTGAATCTTTTTGTATTTTTATTTCTTTCTCTCGTTTGCCTTTTTTTTATCTTTATATCTTTCTCTTTTGTCTTAAACTCAATTATATCCTCACAAGCTCTACACCGCAGTGTAGCAATTCTTTTTTTTTATAATTTTCCTCCCTAGGGGCTTTCTTAATTTTAGGCCTCACCTTGATTTACTAACTTAATTCTTCTTGTGCTAATTTTTCTTCCCTTTTTTTACTTAGCCGGCATATATTTATATTGGCGCGCATTTACTATTTAAAATAGAAAGAAAGAAATAGAGGCATTTTTACAAGAATAGTTTTATACTCTTAAATTTACATTGAGTCGCATGAGAACCACTAAAAATGGTGTTGTTACTTGGACTGAAACACCGATTGGTAGCTGTCCCCTGGGGTGTAGATATCACCACAGGTACAGCAAGGACAATCTGTACAGCCCAAACTCTGGGGTCACCATCTGTAGCGGTCCTCCTAGGGTGTTCTTTTAAAGTATAAGTGAAGTTTGTTGTGACTAGGTACTAAGCAATGTACAGCTTTATTGGCACTAAATATAACCATAAATACAACCAGGGATTTTTATGATTATCAAATTCAAATCGCTTACCACTCCTAGGGCCGTCAGACTCTGCAAGGTATACCGTTTTTGAACGGAAGGTTTAGTAAAATTAGGTTTTTCTTAAGATAGAATTTCTATTTGGATTACAGTTATAAAAGTAAAGAAAGAGGAAGTCCAAGATTGAAGCTAACCCAAGCTACCCAAACTACCACCATTAACTATATTTGTTAATTAACTTGCTTTTATAGCCAGACACCTCCAGAGCTATGAGTACGGTAACTTGGCGACTTCTGGTCGATCATAGGACTGAAGTCGCCAGGTGACTTAACTCAAACTCTGAAACTGTCTGATTTGGAATGTAGTTTTTGTACCGAATTATTTTTAAATTACTTTAAAGGAAGGTTATGCATAAATAACGTTTTAAGCCTAACCTGGACACCGCACCCATTTTAAGCCCATTACATGTAGCATTTTTAATTAAGTATAAGTTTAAACTAAAGAAACTAAGAAAACTACGATTTTTTAAATTTTATTTTTTTGTTTTTGTACCCTCTCTTGCACAGTAAAAGACGCTTATTTAGAACTAGTCTATACTGTAAGAATGTAAATGCAAGGCGATTTTACCGCCCCTAGTAAACTTGGGTTGCCAGCCAGCCAGACCACCCTGGACAAGGTAAATTAGTACATGTAACTTTAAATTTTCATATGTAGTCGTTGTCATTTTGCATTAAAGAAACTGTAATACAGATACTGCACTACAGAGAGAATCTCCTGGATATAAGGTAGCGGCTATAATGTAATGGATATAAAGTAGCGGATATACTGTTTTAAATTACTCAGCATGTAGTTTGGCGATTACAGTAAATTATAGAAGAAGAAGAAATGTTTATTCACAAGGTAATACACGTAATATTATGCAAAACACTAATAGTGAATTTTAAGAAAAAAATAATGTAGAATACTTAAAAATCTATATTAATAAAAGAAAAAGAAAGAATATAATAATTGACAGAAAACACATATACATAATTGATAGAAAAGAATGCACGAGGTCTTTACATGAAATTAAAAAGAAAGGCTGGGCTAATAGAAAGTCAAATATTTTGCAAAAAATGATGAATTAGGAGTTTTAATGTTTTTACGGAAGTTTCCAACTTTACTAGCACTTTTTATTTCACTGTAAATTTCATTCCATGGATTGATTAGGTGATTGCTAAAAAAATATTCGTGAGCGTCTATTCTAAAATTTATTTTTTCTAAAATTTAATAAAATTTATTTATTTATTCTAAAATCTGTTTTCGGGTATTTCCTAGAATATTAAGACTAAAAAACTCATTGTAAGAAACGTCAGTATAGTTTTTTATTATTTTAAAACAGCAGATAATATCATTCAAAAACCTACGTTTTTCAAGACTCTACAAGTTAAGTGATTGTAGTCGTTCAGAATATCTATTAGAAGAGAATCCACAAGCATTTATATAAGCGTTTGGTAAATACCCTTTGAAATT
This sequence comes from Microlaimidae sp. YZB2_3, assembly GCA_030248175.1. Classification (NCBI taxonomy): domain Eukaryota; kingdom Metazoa; phylum Nematoda; class Chromadorea; order Desmodorida; family Microlaimidae; species Microlaimidae sp. YZB2_3. The sequence goes on from JASAMX010012639.1 coordinate 57,344, forward strand.
TTTCAACAGTTTTTATGTCCTTTTAGATATAGATTCCAAACAGGGGTTTTATATTCCAAAATGGGACGAATGTAGGATTTGTTAGCTTTTAAAAGTATAGCTGAATTTTTAGTTTTAAACACGCGAAACAAAAGTTATTGCTTTGGATAAAGCATTTTTTGCTAAGTTGTTACAATGCAAAGAAAATTTTAAATCATCAGAAATTGTAATCCCAAGATCTATGATGTGACTGACTTGTGACAATTGGACATTTCCAAACAAATAATTAGTTTGGGTAAAAGAACCAAAAGATATAACTGAACACTTTTCAAACGCAATGCGCAACTGCCATTTTTCAGACCAACTACAAAAATTATCAAGTGACTGTTGAAGTGTGATATGTTCGTTTTTTTCCAAATGAGCAATATATTTACATGTCATCAGCGAACATTTTAGCCCTACAATTTGCAGAAAAACATTAAGGGAGGTCATTTATACACAATAAAAAATGCAAAGGACCTAGCACGCTACCCTGAGGCACGCCATTTTTTACATGAAACAAAACTAGACTGTGAATTTTCAATTACTACTGCTTGGCGGCGTATATTTAAAAATTCTTTGATCCAATTCTGCAATTCATAGTCAAATTCGTAGCCTTTGAGTTTAATTATTAGTTTCGCATGACAAACAGTGTCAAAGGCCTTAGAATAATCAATGTATACACAATCGGTTTGACGTTTATTTTTTAAAACTTTGGTCCAATCGTTTAATGAGCATAAAAGCTGTAAACCAGTGGATCGTTTTTTTCAGAAAACCAAATTGATCAGAAGACAAAAGATTGTTATTTTGAAGATACCTTATTAAGGATTTGTAAATAATTTTTTCCATCAAGCGTGAAGCCACACATGTTAGGGAAATGGGCCTATAGTTATTTGGCATATGACACGGTCCTTTTTTTAAAATGGGGATAATAAATGCGTCTTTCCAAATTTTAGGGACAATGCCCGTTTTAAGGGACCACTGAAACAAAAAAGCTAGGGGCTAACATATGGGTTCTTTAATTTGTTTCCAAAAAAACGACAGTAAAAAATCGGGAGTAACCAAAATTTTATCAGGAAGCTTACGTAATTTGTCAAAAACTGATTTAACTGAAAATTCAACTGTGTGTTTACCGACATTAACAGAAACTCGTCTTAAAAAATTTGGCGTTTTTCCATCATCTTCTGTGTAAATTGATAAAAAAATTACTAAGTATTTCGACTTTCTCTGCATTGTTGGTGGCTAGAGTTCCATCTTTTTACTAATTATATTAATCTATTAGTGAAAAATATCCAACAAATGGTTTAAGAGTTTCATGACACTTCATTCTTGTAAATTTTTCTATAAATAAATTAAAACAAATTGTCTAAAAATCTTACATTTTGTTCAAAATCAAACTTTGAAGGTAAGTCCATGACTTCAAATTCGGAAGTTGAATTTGAGTTTTCAAAATCCACTTTGACGAAAATAATGTCGTCAGTGCCAGCACCTTGAACATTACCGGTTTTCACAGTCACATAAATAGTGTCTGAAGTAAAATTATCAAATTAATAAAGAAAAAATATTCCAAGTTTTTTTACTCTGATCTGAAAACCTTGATAAAAGTTAAGTCTTATAAAAAATTTTACAATAAAATTTAATTAAGAAAAAATTACAATCGCTGTATAATCCTATTATTTTTTCTTAAAAATTTACTATGCTAATTTTACACCAAAAACTGCTCCTGTTTATATCATACATAAGTAAGTTGATCTTAAGTAAGGAGCGGGGTTAAACCCGCATTTAAGATGGAGGGAGAGTTAAAAACATGTATGAAACGCTAATTTCAGGTTATAAAGTCTTTTTATAGCATTTTTTTAATTTTTGTGCTTAAAACCCCTCTTTTATTTAAAGTTTTGGTTTTTGGATGTGGTGTGTATATGTGTGATGTTAGGTTTTATTTGTTGTTTTAGTTTGTGGAACAACTATTTAGAAGTAAATAATTTTATTTTCAAACAAAAGGTTTAACAAAGCCAAAATACGAAATAGGATCGTAAATTTATCCTTGGTAGAACTAATCACAAAATAAAAATAATAAATAATACTGAATTTTCAAAATTTTTCTCGGTTTTTATAGTAACCCGGTGTTATTTATTTCAACATGTCGTTTTTGATTGGTTACCGCTAACATTATTTTACGAATTGACCCGATTGTGTAAGTGTTGCGTGGGTGTAATTTCTTAACTCTTTAGATCACGAGTTCCTTGTCTAGTTTTAACTTTTGTGGTCAGGGTAATTAGTCATTTGCAGCTGCTAGGTTTTCTATAAATAAATTCTGATAGGGGTGTGGGTTGTTTAAGTTTTAGAAGTATTTACTACTCTATCCTGTTTTAAACTATGGATAGAAACCTATTGTTATACGATCTTTGAGGAGTTTGGAATGTTACCGTATCCAACTTAACGGTCCTTACATCTCCTACCCATTAGGAAAAAGTCAACTACTACCTTAGAGATTATTATAATTTCTAATGTTTCGTAAATTAAACGGGATTTTATTCAAAAATTAAGGATTTTTCGGGTCAAATTTGCTAAATAAATTTTTATGTCTTGTTCATGTTATGAGTAAATTATTCAATTAATCAACATGCAGAGTGATTTCCAGATTCGCAAATTTAATTTTAGTATTTAATCCATATATATATTATCACATCTTCTTTCTTCTATTTACTTCTTCTCTCTAATCTGAGCTTCGATTCGGTACGATTTAGTGAAAAAGACATTAGTTTGTGCTTTTTCTGTATAAGTTTAACTTTTCATAAATTTTTGAATTTAGACTTTTGTTGTTTTATATAAATATTTTTTCGTATCCTATACATTGTACTTTTTAGTTTTATAAAACCCTTTTAGTGAACTAAAAAAACTTTTTGTTTTTAATATTATTTATTGATATAAAGTCATATGAATGAGCATAAGATTTCTTGTTTTATGTACATGAAGAATGAATAAATTTGTATTTAAAACCGATGCAAAACATTTTGACGTTTCTACACACTTTTCATTACAATAAATATTATTTGTTTTTATATGTGGTGTTTTGTATGTGAAACCAAAATCACCTAAATTTTTATTTTACTTTTACAACATAACAACTAAACTATCATTTAATAACTACAATCCATTGTCCTAGCCTATGTTCTATCCTACGGTAAGTTAAAACAAAATAAATTATATCAAACTTTATGAGCGCTGTTAGCACGCATTGTGTAATTAGAACGTATTTTAAAAACACATATTTTACGCCCTGCTGGCACATATTTTAATATTTACTAATTTTTTCCTTAAACTTATTTTCATAATTTTTTTTTTAAAGTCCAGTTGCAAGTTTTTACTGACTTTAAGTTTTTAAGTTTAATTTCTTTGAAGTATTTTTCATTTCTGTTTTTTATATTGTTGCCTTTTATCTTATTTTTAGGAGTAGGTAGAAAATATCATATCAATTAGATTAGTTTTTTATTACACAAACAGGTGGGGCAATAGATCGGTCGTGTAACAAAGGGGATCTGAAGCATCCCAAACTGGGGCGGTGGCAATATGGGATTTGGCAGTCGCGGTTGGTAGAGATGGGTAGGTGGCAATATGGGGTTTGGCAGTCGCGGTTGGTAGAGATGGGTAGGTGGCAGCCGCTGGACAACTGGGGCCATTGGAAGTGGGATATTTCGCTGCTGCGGAACTCTGTCTTCAGACGCAAATGTCGTTACAGGCAAAGGGGTGGGACTGCGACGCCGACGAGTCCTTCTTGTTCTTGGACTACTTGTTCCAGACGAGGACTAAAAAAAACACAAACACCATAACTTATTTTAGTGGTTTTTTTTTAAATAACACTTCCATGCAGTACTACATCGATTATTTACATTTATAGCTCCTAATATAATTATATCTAAATAAATTTAAACATACTTATAAAATATTATAGTTAGGCGCTTATTTGTCTAACTCTACTGCGCAAATTATAACCGTGAGTATTATGTAAAGTTTGACTCATATTTTTTCCGTTTTTATTAATATTATTGCTAAACAAAGTATCGGTTTTATTTCCTTCTTGTTTAATCAAATAATTTTTGCTTTTAATTACTTTATTATTTAAAATCTCTTGTGGCTCTTCATTCATACTTTCGTTGTTATTTTTTACACTACAAATTTCCAGATTTTTAATAATTTCCATTGCCGCTTTATCATCTTCCGGCGTAATAAAAAATGGTAAAATAGTTGCACGCGCAATTTTAAGGTGATTTTGATGCACCCAACGGGGCTTTAATTTTGAGGTAGCATTTAATGGTCTTATTAAAGCTGTATTGTCAGTAACTTCTAACACTCGCATAGGGTGATAAGGGTGTAAAAGTTTTGAAGTTAAGTTTTTCTTAGCTGACTTAGTGTATAAATAAACAACGTCGCCTGGTTGAAAACTGTGTTTAGTACTTGTACGGTCATACTGAAACTTATACTTATTTTGTGCCTCTTGAAAGTGTTGACGCGCGACTTTCCAGCTTCATTTAGAGATATAAGCATATCAGTTTTTAAATCGGTAACATCTAAATATTTTGTTCGTGGTAAATCTAACACCAAATATATAGGAAGCCTAGGATCCGTTCCAAAAGTTAAGAAATAAGGTGTATCCTTTAAACCTGCATGTACACTTGTCCGTAAAGCAAACGTTATATAAGGTAAAAGCTGATCCCAATTAGTATGGTTACTATTAACATAATGACTTAGTGCTTTAGACATAGAAGAATGTGTACGTTCTACTCGACCATTTGACCAAGGACTATAAGGAGTTGTAAAAACTTTTTCAGTTCCTAACAAACGACAAATTTCTTTAAACAAATCACTTCTGTATTGGGTACCATTATCCGTTATGAGCATTTCTGGTATTCCAAAAACACAACATATTTTCTCAATAAATAATTTTGCTATTGTAGTCATTTCTATGTTTTTTGAAGGGAAAAATTCGACCCAATTAGTAGCATGGTCTACAAAACTAACTACATATTTATTTCCATCTTCGGTTAACGTAAAAGGCCCTACTATGTCACTACTCCAAATTTGCCATTTAGCGGGGTAACTAGGTAATTTAAGAGGTTTTAGTACCTTTGGATTCGGATTTTTTTTGTTTCACAAGTCTCACAATTTTGAATATGAATTTTTACGTCGTCTTGAAGAGTAGGCCACCAATATTTTTCAAGAATTCTATGGACCGTGCGAAATTCTCCTTGATGGCCTGCTAAAGGGTCATTATGCAAATTTTTAATGATGGCTCCTACTGCTTTAGGAGGAATTACTAACTGATAACGAATTCGACCATGTTTATTGCGTGAAACACGATATAAGCGTTTATTAATTAATTTATAACATGCTGAAAGTCTTACCAATTCCGTAAGCTTCTTTTGGTTTTGAATATTTTCCCCATTTTCTAAAAAGTCTATAATAGAACTAAATCTTTCGTCTCGTCTTTGCTCTAAATCTATATCTTCTATATTAGTTAAATCTATTTCATCTGGTCCTAAGAGACAAAGTGGTATAATTTCTGAAACTTCTAAAGTTTGAAAGTCGTCGGAATTTTGACCTTCTGGTGGTAATCTGCTAAAAACATCCGCCAGTTGGGAAGATCCTTTACAGTACTGAATTGTAACATCTAAGTCCATAACCGCTAGCTTCCATCTAGCCATTTTTCCTTTTAAATTTGGATTACTAGTTAAATATAAAAGTGGTTGATGATCTGAGTATATGGTTGTTTTTTGACCGTAAATATATTGTCTAAATTGTTTTAAAGCGTAAATCATAGCTAAACACTCTTTTTCCCACGTAGGCCATAAACGTTCCGTTTTTGTTAACACTCTTGAAGCATATTGAACTGGCATATCTTGGCCTTCCTTATTTCTTTGACATAATATGGCACCTATGCTCATGTCACAAGCATCACAATATATAAAATATGGCTCTTCGGGATTTGCTATTTGTAATATTGGAGCTTTAACAAATTCCATTTTTAGTTTTTCAAAAGCGTATTGACGTTCGGGGGTCCATATAAAAGGTATATTTTTCCGTGTAAGTGCGCATAAAGGTTCAGACAAACCAGCACAATCTTTTATATATGTGTGGTAAAAATTTACAAATCCTAAAAAGGCCTTTACTTCTGTTACATTTTGCGGAGCTCTCATATCTTGTATTACCTTAATTTTATCCGGGTCCATTTGTAAAATACCGGCTGAAATTATATGCCCTAAAAATTTTACAGTTTTTTGTGCAAAACAACATTTTTTTAAAATTATTTTTAGACCATGTTCTTCTAATCTACTAAGTACAATTTCTAAATGGTTTATATGATCGTCAAAATTTCCTTTACTATAAACTAAAATATCGTCTAAAAAACAACTGGCAACATCGTCTTGAAGACCTGATAATACAACGGACATTAATCTACTGTAACTGGCAGGAGCGTTTGTTAAACCAAAAGCTAAGCGCTTAAATTGAAATTGTCCAAATTCACAATTAAAACTTGCAATAGGTCTACTTTCTTCGTCTAGTGCCATTTGCCAATATGCGTTGTTAATATCTAAAGTGCTAATTACATTAGCGCTGGTTAAGCGGGCAGTAATATCCAAAAGTCTAGGCAATGGAAAGTTATCTCTTTCGGTATTGGCATTTATCGCACGAAAATCAACACACCATCGCAATTCTTTAGTTTTTTTTACAATTAAAACACTGGGATTTCCCCAAGGACTAATACTAGGTTCTACTATATCAAGTTGTATCATACGATTTAATTCTTTTTCGGCCTGCGCTCGTAATTTATAAGGAATCGGATAAGGTTTCTTAAATATTGGAGGACCTGTAACCTTTATATGATGAGTTAAGGTATTAGTAAAACCTAAATCATCGCGATTTTTACTAATTGCCACTGAGTGTTTATATAGGATACCTATTAATTTTTCTCGCTCATCTTCTGATAGATCTGATTTTGAAAAATCTAGCTGTTCCTTAATCCAGTCATTTGAGATTATCTGGTTTGTTGTTTTTTCGAACTCATTAATTCTTGGTAATAAAGTTTCTGCTTTCTTATTTTCTCGCGAAGGAACATTTACTGTGATAGTATTGCAAGGAGTTTTATTAATATTTTTCTTAATTAATTTTAAAATATTTTCGTCAGAGATCTCAGTTAATTTTCCTACTGTAATACCCTCGGGTAATTTTCTGTGTTCTTGAAAAGAATTACAAAACTTTATTGGAAAGCTTAATTGTTGTTTGTCTGGGGAAACCAACGCAGCAGCTGCTAAAATATTCCATTTATCGAGTTTTTCGTATTGTGGTTCAAACAAAAAAGAGTGCCCTATTTTTGTCTCAGGTAATGGTCCTTTTGTCTTACATAAAAGCATTATTTGACAACGGGGTGGAATTACCGACCATTTTAATATACAAACTGGATATTCATTTTCACTATTTAATTGTTCTTTATCTATAAAATTTATCGGACCGCTCCATTTAGTTTCTAAATACCAAATATCATAATTAATTTTACATTCATGAAATAATTTTTGTACATCTGTACCAATTATAAGATCGTAATTCATAATAGGATGTAGTACCACATGTATAGCTGCTTTAACCGAATGATTTCCTAAAGTTAAATCAATTTCAATTAACCCTAATGTGTCAATACTCTGACCAGCTGCAGATAAAACTGAAGAGCTTATACTTGGTTGTAATTGGGCGGAACTAATTTCTTGAAACTTTTCTAAATGAATAATTGAAAAACATGCTCCCGTGTCCCATAAACCAGCAATATTTTTTCCTCCTAGTTTCACTGGGACTAATAGTTCTGTTTCAAATTTCTTTCGCAAGTTTTCTCTACTCTGAATTACGTTACAAGGGAATTTAGTAAAATTCAATTTTGGTTTATGAAATAAATCCGTAAGTTTGTCGTTTGGTTCGCTACTGTTAAATAATTCTGCTATATATGTTTTAGCTACCTCAGGTATTTCCTCTTTATTACATTTATCGTAAAAACTAGTTAGTGGTAAATATTTTGGAACTTCTTCCTCTATTAAATCAGCGTCCGCAATTTGTTCTTTTGTTAAAATATGCGAAAACCGTACTCCATACCATACCTTAAAATTTTTTATATTCTCATTTTTATAATATCCGGGCTTACACACTACGCATACCCACTGATCTTTCTTAATAACTTTATATGGTGGTGAATTTGATGTTTGCGCTGTAAAAATTGGGTTTGGACAATAAATTTCGTTTTCCAACGCTGGGCTATAGACAATCCAAAAAAGGTTGTTTTCTGTAAAAGAAACTGTAACCACGGCATATACTTTAAATTCTATAATATAAGGATTATCTAGGTAGACTAGTGCACCATGCTTTTCTACCTCGTAATACGGAGAACAGTGATCATCTGGAATTAGAATATCGTTTAGCAAATACCGTATTTTTTCTAAGTCTCCTAAATGTATTAAAACCTCCGTAACTTTCCAATGAATACTTTCATATATTTCTTCTAAGTCCTTATTATTCATATATTGTTTCCACGATGGTTTATAAATACAATTAATTTTAAACCATCTGCTTCTAATTATGCTATAACTTCCAAACCTTTGATATTTTTGAAATAAATTTACTTGACCATAAAGTTTACCTAAAGCCGGGCTCCACAAATATATTTCATTAAAATCTATACTTAAGACTATTGCACCAATAGTAAATTCTTGAATTACGTCACTTGGAACCAAAGATAACGGATTTGGAGCAAACTGATTACTAGAGTTTTTATGTAAGGACAATTTTTGTAGTTTGTCATTGCCCAGGTTTGAAGTCGTTTTCTTAAAATCTACTATGTGTTTTGATAACGTTTTGTCCCTAACGGAAGATAGGTTATACTTGAGAGTAGAAGTGGCTAATGGCTTAAAGTTAGTTGAATCTGCAACTTCGTCATAAATATGTGAATCCTATTATTACTATTAATATGTGAATCCTACTATTATTATTCCTAATATAAATCCAACCAGAGGACATTCAAAAAACTTAATAAGAACACTCAAGAGTTAACTGCAAAAAATACAGTTTTTAGTAGAGTTATAAATAAATATAATTATCTAAATAAAGATCCAGTAAGTTTTAAAGCCCTGTAACAATTTAAAAGATCTTTAAAAATTTAACTCATGGTAAAAATGACTAAAATAAAGATCTTTATTTCTAAAGGCCTTTATAGGTACAGTGGTCCTAGCTGCGACTCTCGCCTTTTTGTTTACTCCAATAATCGCTTCAAATCATTTTTTGTCTTCTAAATCGATTAATAATGCTAATGGTAGCGGAAATCTATTGTATGGGCGCGCTTTCAGCTTTACTTGAGGTTTTACAGTACCCATGCTCTCTTTTGCGCGCGAGGGCCACTGGCCCGAAACAAGATAAAATGATTAATTTCACACTGCGCCATTAAAATAGACGGCAGCAAGTATTTTACGGCAATGTTAAATGTCAACTTTCCACTAAATAAACTTAACCAAAATCGATTTTAAACATATAACATAACAAAATGTAAACAAAAAACAAGCGTTGATTACAAAATGCACACATATACAATAGACTTCTGTACACTAAAACCATAACTAATATAACATAATCATATATTAACAATGATTTTTTAAAAGTTTTGATTAAAACAGGTAAAATGATGTGTTTTTTTTATAAAAAAAGGCAAAAATGAAACCACGCATACGTTCTTAGCTACAAGTATTTTACCTATAGTCATTTTTTCTAGTAAGTCTGAGTCAGCCAGGTTTTATCTCACTTTTTGACTTTTTTTTACAATTTTTTTTGTAATTTTTTTTTTAATTTCTATGTGTTTTTGTAAATCAACCGGTTGCAATCACAGTAGTTTTGCGTGTTTTCCTTAATGTATTATTATAAAATATAAACTTGAGTATTGAATGTCGAAAATTACAACTTGTTTTATAAGCTAATGGTTGAAAATTTTAAACTAGTATTTTAACTATTCTTTAAACTCACTTAATGGTTTTGAAATTAGCCTTTTACTTATTTTATTCCTAACTGGTAAACAAAAAGGCCAACCGAAACGTTTTAATCAAAAATTATTAAAAGGGTTTTTAATGGAGAATTAGGACGAAAATCCATATGTACAGAAAGGTCGCGAAGATGATTTTTTAAAATGATATTAGTTAAAAGGAGGCAAATAAAATCGGACATTTTAAAGTAAGCAAAAATTTTCTACAAAAAACAATTTTTTAACAATAAATATGAAAGGGCATTTATCATACAAAAAAATGAATACAAATAGGGTAAACTAACTAATAATTCATGAATCCATAAATAAAACGACAACGTCTCCTCTCAATCTAACTCCTACATTTTATCGTTGAAATTAAAAAAACAGGTTTACTTTTAAATTAAAAAATATTTTGGAGCGGTGCAATATGGGAGTAAATTTGGATGGAGATGTATATTTTATTAATAATTTTTTTAATTATTATTCAGTTTATTCATATGGGGCATTATTATATGGAATTTTTTAATTACCATTTAATGTTTTGTGTTAAAAAATTTTACTTTGTAAGAAATTATAAAATAATATTTGGCGTCCGTTTTTATCTCGCCTACTTTTACATGTAAATCCTCTTCCAGACCTTTGTGTACATTAGAATTTTCATCGTTATTCTTCCTAGTTTTACCATTACTGGTTTGGCACTTACTGATATCAAACCAGTAACTAAAGTTTATGGTTTTTAATGGTTTCTAAGGTTTTTAATGGTTTTCACTTTTATTAGTTTTAGTCGTTTTTAGCAGGTTTGATACTTACTGATATTAAAACCAGTAACTGGGGGTTGATATTTTTTGGGTTACTTTTATTATTATTTGGTAGTTTAAAGCATATTGTTTGATAAAACCTAATTAGCGTGTGGTTTTTTGTTACTACTTTAACAACAAACAAATTAAATTATATTTGCCACATAAAACATAAATAAAACAAGCAAAAAAAAAAACAAAAAAAAGCATGTCCTCTTAAAATTTTACGGTTTTTTAAGGAAATTAAAAAAATGCTCTAACATTTTCACAATTTCGCATCAATGGTTTCTACCTCATATATATTGTAAGATCTTAAATTCAAACAGCTTAAACATAAAAGTATTTTTAAAAATTAAAAGATAATTGAAATAATTCCGGCAGGGTTAATTTTAGCTGGGTAAGGTTTTAGTTATTTCTTTATAAAATCTGGATATAAATATCTAATATATTCACAATTTACTTTGCACATATATAAAAACGTCCAATCCTTAAAGTTCCCCAAAAGGTTCAAAATAATTTTAAATTATAATATTAATAAAATTCTTACATTTATCTCATTGATCATAAATCAATTAATTAAATTTAAAGCGAACCAATGATTGTTTTTCCAGTCAAAAACAGTTCTGCAAAAACACTAATTCCCAAGTATAAGCAAAATAAATACCGCTTCGTACAAGAAAGTTAATGTCCGTGCAAACACACGTCCATTTTCCAGAATTTGTCATTTAAGATTTAAATTTTATATAAATTTTTATTTTAAAAATAAATAAATCTGGAATTTATTTACAAATTAAACTTATCAATAGTTTTTAAGATATGTCAGACAACAAAGTTTTTTAACCTTGACATTATTTTTTGAACCGCCGTTCACTAAGAACCTCTATTACAATAATGAAAATCACATCGCGTCTTAGTGGGATCATAAATATGTGTTTTAAATAATGGTTTACTGTTTTGAACGATGTTGCCACTAAAATTATTATTTATTATTTATTATATAAACTATTATTTAGTAATTCTTGTGTTTTCGTTCAATAATAGCAATATAACTAAACGTGTGACTGGTTTCAATACCAATAAGGCAGTTTAGAGAGTAGTAAGTTTAGGATGCCAAACTTTAACTAGTGTAAAAACAATTTAGTAAGTTAATGGTCTAATTTTTATACTAGTAAACTAACTAAAGGCAAACCCAACGTGGCGGCAACAGTTGTTTGTTGGATTAAAAAAATCCCGCCATTAAGTAACCACTCAAATCACCAGAACCTGACGTCACTTTATCAAACAAATATTCAGTATTAACTTGAGTATCTAATTGAATGATAAAGTGAGGTGAGATTCTTGGGATTTGAATGTTTACTTAATGGGGGCATTTTTTTAATCCAACAAACAACTGTTGCAGCCACGTTGAGTTCACCTTTAGTAAGTTAAGTTCTGGTCGTCGCATTGCCACATGTATTGTTCTGGCTTTGTCAATGTTCTTAGGTCATAATGCATTTCAGGAATTTGGCTGCTTTTGTTAAATTTGGCCATAGATCTTCTGTTGCAACTGAATTAAGATTAATAGGATAGTTGAAAAGGCAATGAGCGTCGTAAGTTTTCTTTTTGCAGAGTGGAATTTCATTTTTTGTCGTGAGTTTGTGTTGTTGATTTTAAATTTGTAGAAACTAGCTGAGAACAGTATCTAAATCCTAGTTGAACCAAACGTGTCCTCTTTTTTCTTGGGAGCTGTAGTTTACTTTTATATGTTTTTAAGTTGTCTTACTTTAGGGAGAGGGTTGGGTTGGAGCTGGGATAGGGAGTCAAATTTTTTTTTAAAAAATATGTTGTATATGATGTTTGATTGTATGAAATATTACAAGATGTTTGATTGTATGGAATTTTCAGAAAGGTTTGGGTTCTAGAAATTATTTTTTATTAGTCCATATTGAAATCGTAAAGTGTATTCCATTTCTTTTGGCCTGGTTGAGTAAGTGTTGTGATAATGCATGTATAGAGAAATAGAAAAATGATAGATAGATAAAAGTTTATTGCACACGTTACATTTTAATAACAATATACATACAATATATAAAAAATATATCAACAGAGAAACCTGTAGAAAAACCTTATAGCAAAACACATTTAAATGCTTTAAACCATTTAGAATTGAATTAAAAGCATAGAACATAACAATTATTATTGATATAGAATATTTGTAAGATAGTTGGTTGTTGCACTAGGTTTTAACTAGCTGACGGCAAAAAGTAAACCAAAACTAGAAAAACATACAACTTATAGTAAAAACACACACAAACTTTATAAAACAAAAAAACTTTTATTTTGATACGTGTCTTTTTAGGAGTTTAATAAATCATGGGTGGCGCGGGAGCGCCACGGGGCGATTTAGCCCCGTGGCGCCGCGCAAACCATTATTAGAGAACATGGGTAAATTTTGAAATTCAGAACCTTCTTCTTCTTCTTCTTCTTATTATTATTATTATTATTCCAACGCTCCATCCTTAAAAGCAATATTCCTCATTCGTTACCGATTGATCAAAAATAAACATGGGCTCATTAGAAAGAAGAAGGAATTACGCAACTTTCTTAGGAAGCAATTTTTTTGATTTAGGTCCTTGTTATCGATCTATTGATCAAATAAAAAAATTTGAAAAATAAACAAATAAAAACTTCCAACCGCACAATAATAGCCTTTTGGCAACAATAAGGATTGTACAGAACAGAAAACCAACGTCCCCTCATAAAAACCGCACAAAAAAGCAGACCGGTTTTAATTGGTGGCAGAAACAGAGCCAGTTCCCAGCGCCATCTGCTTCAACCGTGCGGAAATCGGCGAAAACAACAGAGTACTTTTTAATTCTTGCATTACTGATGACAAAATTAATTCAAAGTTTTATTTATTAAAAAATAATAAGCGTCGGTGGCGCGGG